>CAMOHE010029605.1:15788-52323 GCA_946598075.1 Artocarpus hirsutus | reverse complement strand
CGATAAGTTAGACTGAAGAAAAATGTATGGCCATACTGGAATGAATTGATAAGGGTTATCAATATCAGTCTACTTAAGATCGAGAAATAATATGATTGAATAGTATAAGGATGACATAAACCATGCCTTATGTTCAATCAAGGTATCTGAGACAAAAGGACTTTAATACTTATTGTGGATTAGGTTATGTCGGATTATTGACATTCGCATAACTTGGGTAATCATAATGTCTTGCTAGAGGTCACTTATGATTTGTGGGCCAGAAATAGAATTTCAAGCCCACTACCAACGTTATGTGAACCTACAAGGTCGCACACTTAGAACAAACCAAGAACGAGTTTTGGGTTAACTGTGTCTAGGTTTGATAAACCTGATAATGTCCATATTCGATATACTACATATGTCTAGGTTCATTGAATCTGATATTATCTAGATTATCTGAATCATATTCGAATTACTGATATTATCTAGATTTTCTGAATCATATTTGAATTACATACATTATCTAGATTCTCTGAATCATATTCGAATTACAGTTTACCCTAGTTAAAATCTGACTCTATCTCGAAGTCAATATATATATATATATATATCTATTTTAGGGTGTCTAGTCGAATTAAGAAGAGAAAAGGTGTTCTCTCATTCTAAAAGGCAAAAGACATTAAAACCCTAAAAATTAGAAAGAGTCATTTTATGTAAAAAGAGGGTGCTAGCACACCAATTCATTTTTTGAGAGAGTCTATTCGTGTGGATACCTGTAGAGGACGTTGCTCTAAGTAACAACGTCTGAATCTAATTTCGATTACTAAAAGCTCAAGTTAGGGTGTCACCGGAGTGAACCCGCTCTCTCCCTTCTAGAATCTTGCTCGTTTTGTCATCCTGGTAAGATTCCATGACTTTATTATCAATATAATCGAATTGCATGGATCCTGTGAGGGTTTTGTGGGAATTAATTTTTAATTTTTCGCTGCGTATTTAAATCATAAAATCCAACAAAACCCAACATCAAGACCTGCCCTCAAGGTCACACACTACACGACCCGATCTTTGATATGGCATCATGCCCGTCTATATATTTCTATTAGTTATCAAAAATCTCTTTTTACCAAGTATTTTCATTTACATTTATTATGAGGTTTATTATGAAAATCACCTTAGTTTACTATTTGTGAAGACAATTAATATATCCCTTTTTCAATCAATCATTGAAAACATTTTAATAAAAATCCTTTTGAGGCCAAAAATTCATTTAAAAACTTGGCTACCAAGGAAAGGAGTAGAAGTCTTACCTTAATACTCGTGCCGGTGTCCTACACTGCAGTCTCAGTCTGCTTACGTTAGCTCCACAGAATCACGAACAACCTTAAATATATAAACTGAGTCTATTAGTATGTAGCTTAAGATATCCTATGTTGCTAAACTATTTCATGGTGTCTTAATGTACCATTTAAGTCTATAAAATCATACTGAAGTTTAAAATGTCTATTGGGGTTCAAAACAATGAAAACGGGAGAAAAACGACAAATTTTCACAATACCAAGTCGGCCTGTCTGTCTCCCTGGTTCGGCTTGTCGAGCTGTGTAGTTCGGCCTATCGACAGATCTGGTACAGTCGACCAAACTTTTTCGTGTTTGGCCTGCCGGTCGTATGAATCCGACTTGCCGAACTCATAAATCTGGCCTGTTAAACATGAAGTTTAGTCTGTTAAACTGGGAAAATTTTGAAATTTTTTAGGCATGGGTTTCTACCTCCTCGAGCCCAAATCCCCATTTTCAACCTATTTTTCTCAATTCTCAAGCATAAATAATGATCATAGTTGATAAAAAATATAGTAGATTACTTTTTAACACATTAAAAAAAGATTTACACAAAAATTTTGAATAAATCCAAAAATAGAAAAATAGAGAAAAATAAAAAATCTTGATTTAAATCCGTTTTTCTTCAAACTAAGCTTAGATTCTAGGTATTTTAAGTTTCTCTAACTTAGATTAAAGGTTTTCTAAGCTTAAATAAGCTTAGATTTCAAAATACCAAAAAAATTAAAAAATTGAAAAAGTTTTGAAATTTAAAAACTAACCTTGAATTTAAGCTTTGATTCATAGTTGTAATCATCTAAACGCGTTCCCGAGCTTCCAATTCATTGAAAACCAAAGCTTGGGCTTGATTTTGAAATCAAAATTTGAGAGAAAGAGGAAGAAAGAGAGAGAGACAGTGAGAGAGTGAGAGAGATGAGAGAAAGAGAGAGAAAGTGAGCGTGAGTGAAAGAGAGAGGGAGAGAGAGTTTAAATAAAAGAAAAGATGGGTGGTTTCATTGTGTGAAAACCGTGTGCCACCCACTGTTTTGCAAAAAGAGGTATATTTGACAATTGACAAATTGTTTTGTTTCAAAATTCAAAATAACAAATAAAAATAATTTAAGGTAATTAACAATCATTAAAATAATAAAAAATAACATTAATTTAGAAATTTCACAAAATAATCAAATTAAGTTTAAAACATTCATTATGGCACGCTAATCTACTATTTTACACACTACTAACATTTAATTAAATTCGAGGGTGTTACACTCATCAATATTTTGATCGAAACCAAAAGGCTTGATCGCCTCATCAAATCTTAAGTTCTAAGATCTTGAAGCTTGTTTAAGTCCATAGATGGACCTTTGTAATATGCAAAATTTTTGCTTTTGACCTTTCACCGCAAACCCTTTTGGTTGCACCATATAGATGCTTTCCTCAAAATAGCTAATTTAAAAGGCAGTCTTGACATCCATTTGCTATATTTCATAATCAAGACATGCAACAATGAATAAAAGAATTCGAATGGATTTAAGAACAGCCATGAGCGAGCAAGTTTATTTATAATCAACTCCTACTTTTTAGGTGTAACCCTATAACACCCACCGTTTTCTTGAACTGATGATATATAACGTTCAATGATTCATGTTATAGTATGAATGCAAGTATGACTCAGAAGCACTTTTGGTGTGATAATTCAGTGTGATATTTATGATCATAAAATTTATTATACACTAACGACTTTATATGCAGTGGATGGACTAAGGAGTTCCAACGACATAAAGTGCCTAATGAATGATTATTATGATTTTTTGTTTTAAAATTGTTCTATTTTGATGATTCACTTGGATTTTGATCTGTTTGAATATGATGTTTTCAATTTTGAATGTTTGGGAGATTTATTTTTAATTTTAGGATTTATTTTGACTTTAGCAGTTTTTTGTCCAATTTTGGAAAAATTGATACATTTTTGAAATCAATATCTATACATATTTGTAAGCCAAGTTCTTTATATTATCTTCCATGAATTTTGCCACACACTCTCTCACACGCACAATTCCACATCTATATGTATGTAAAGTATATATATAATAATAGTTAATTACATTATAATACTCCTTCATAATTTATATGTGCACTCCATCATAACACTCCTGCTTCTACCTCGTTTATTTATTTATTTATTTATTTATTTTCTTTCTTTTCATGAATTAAACTAGAAAATTTGCTATAGTATTTATTTGTTCCTCCACGCGGTACAAGTCACCTTTAGCTGCCCAAAGGCATTCTAAACCTATTCACACCATATCTATGGCAATGAGGATATTTTTTTTATTGGGAACAACGTGGAGTCCAACTTCTTCTCAATAAAACGCTATTATTGGCTATTGTCCCAGTTATCTTCTTCTCCTTGATTACATTGTCTTTTATGTATATGCTACATGCTAGCACATATTCTCTTGTCTTAAAACATTGATCCCATAAGCACTTTCCGACAAGATATCATTTCATCCCACTTTATTTCATCACTCTATGTCTACTAACGATACATTAACATTAAAGCTACCATTATCAATAACTCAAGACATCTCCTCTCCTATCTCCCACTATCTTTTTACCCTTCTTTTAATTCCCCCACGGCATAAGTTGGTTATAGTTGCATATAGAATGTGCTAATACCATACTCATTATTCTTAGCTTTTCCAATTTCTCTAAATACTTTCCTTTCTTCTTTCTTTTGCTATTACTCTACACTATTATCATATGTTATATATATCCTCCACGATCTAATGCTTTTATGAACTCCTTCCCCATGTAATCCTTTTCTTCATGAAAAGATTAGGTGATATATATTTGTAGATACATATGTATATTAATAAAATGTCTTCATCATTACCTTCCATATTCTTTCCGTGCATAGTTGTTTCCTTCCATCAACTGAGCTTCATATGTTTAGCACGCACTCCTGTCATCTACAACCAAGGAATTCCAGCTTTAAACCACAATTATGCACCCCTTGAAACCACCACTAAATGTTTCCCAAACTGTAAACTAGGCCTTCCTCAAAGTTGAAACTAAAGTCGACGAGCTACGGCATATTCGCCGATACCGCAATCGGAAGCCAAACGGACGAGCTACGGTGTATTTCGCCCAAACTATCGTCGGGCCAGAACGAAGTTTTTGACCATGTTTTAAGGTCATTTTTTACTACCTAATTTTTATACCAATTTTTACTACGATATTATGGTGTTTTTGGGAATTATTTTATATGATTTAATGTTTGATTTTGTTTAAGAAACAAAATTTTTATGAATAATGATTTATAGTCACGTTTTTAGGTGAAAACCCATATTTCAAGATTTTTCTAGGAAGAATCGACATGAGATTTTAAGAAAATTTCTTTTGGACATTGTATATCTGTATGTTAGGCATCTCCCATATAAATTTTGGATTCATATAAGGTATTTTTTATTTGTTTGAGAATTTATACTAAATGTTATTCTTATGGTCTTTAAACTATGTTTAAATGTGATGATTTGTTTGATGATGTTATAGGATGTGTTTAATGCTAGAAAAAATTGTGGATGCTAATTTATATGTCTAATTTATGCCTACAAATTTTTAGCTACATGCATATGTGGGAATTAGACAAATAAATCATGGAATAAACACTACTAATTGTTTCGATAATTTTACTGTGATGTTTTTATAAAAGTTGGCATGGTTGAAAAAAATACTTAGAATGATTCAAATGTAATGAAAATTTTTCTAGTACTATGTTGGGATGAAGAATGCTATGCTAAAATTTTAGATCAATTGGAGTTTTGTAGGATTTTTTAAAATTCATTATTGTTGACTGCCCATAGGTTGTTAGTACTGGCATATTGTTGTTTGAATTCTAAAGTATAAGAAAAATATTTATACTAGCTCAAACTTGATGAAATTAATTCGAGTAGTAGGTCTATATGTATATTATGTCCTGTAAAAATTTTGAGTTATTTCAAAATTTATGTGATTTTTAAAAATTCATGGATTATTGTTTATTTAGGGTACTTATCCAAAAACCAAGTTGTGTATTAAAAAACATAAAAATGGCAACTAGACTAATCCGAATGTCATGTGAATTTTTCTAGTGATATACATGTATGTTAGGAACATTGTGCAAAAATTTGAAAGCTATTGGAAGTTTCTATGATTTTATAAAAATTGTAGAGTGTTGGCTACTGGGGGTTGAGATTTAAGTTTGTTTAATTGCTCAAGTATAGAATTGCTTGTTATAATGATGTTGAATATGATGTTTTGAGTATGTTCTTATATCGAGAATATTTCTTTTATTACCATGTTATAAAATTAAAGAAGTTTAAGGCAATTGAGTAGTTGGAAATAGAAAGGAAACCATCCACTTGCAAGAGATTAAGTAAGAATTTCTACAACTCAAGAAAGTACATTCTTACCTACAACATGATTAGGAATTGTGAAAAGTTTTGAGAAATGTTATGTTTTATTATGTTATTAATGTTTATGCCTTACTCATTCAAAAGACTCCTTATACCATGGTTGTGAAGAATGTCTTTTTATGGATGTTTACATCATTGTTTCATGATGCATATGATGTTTTCAAAAATATATATATATATACACACACACGTATATGTATCACCTAATTAAGGCATTGCACACCCAATGATGATGATGATGATGATGATGATAATGTTTGTCTCACAAGGTGGACTTGTCATATTTGGTTTGGGATTAGCTACCCCTTTCCTCTCATGACGGCACGCCCTAATGATGTTAATGGTGCAACGCTAGGGCCCTAAAGAATAAAATGAATGTTTTAATATGGGAAAAGAAAAAAGGAAAGATATGTTTTTACAAGGCATGCTATATGCACTGTGATGACTGTTTCAAAGATTTAACAATTCACGCTACGGTTAAAGTTGTGGTAATGTTTTGTGAGATTACATAATGTACTTACTAAGCTTAACACTTACATAAGTTAATCATGTTGCAAATAAGGGGTAAGGCTATAGTTGTGGATGGAGGATGGACAGACAGATGTGTGTGCAAGGATAGTGGTGTTGGATCACGGAATTATGACACAAAATAGAATGTTAATATTGCTATGTTTAAGTTTAATTCCGCATGTTATGAGATGTTGTTATGGACTTTGGTTTGTAATAATTTATAAATTGTAATTTACTTTAATATTTTATATTTATTATGAACTAACCATTTCCGCAGGTAGTCAGTTAGCCGAATGCCTTGGGTATTCTTTTGGGCTAACCGAGGAGGAAAATAGTTTAAGGTAAATACGTATTGCTTTTATTTGAAAGATGTGATCCTGAATAGTACTAGCAATTCATACTTAGAAATAATTCAATAGTTTCATAAAATAATTGAAAATTTTAAATCGACATGTTCACATGGTAATGTTAAATAAAAAAAATGTACACCAAAAATCTTAGGATAATAATTAGATAATAATTACAAGTTTAGGTTTTCTCATCAAATAAATAAGAGATACTGATGTAAGTTAACAGTTCCTGTAACATCTGTAAGGGGGCGTTACAGATATGGTATTTGAGCGGTTTCTATTCCCAACACACATTGCCACACGTCTACCCTAAATCCTCCAAATAAGTAAATTTTATGATATTTAGATGCTAATGGACATATTTTGTATTTGTATATGCTAGTGCGATGCTAATTTCATTTTGAATTGGGACAATGTTCCTAAGTCCCTAATCTATAATGTAGTAATAAGAAGCAACTTTAAACAGTCAAAGTAAGTGAAGTAAACCCCACTGACAAGCTTTCGGTCCTGGGCTTCTAATTTATGCTTGTTGTTTAATTGGGCCTGAAATATCAAGGCCTAGAAAAAAAAATGGACATGTCTAGCCCAAAATGTTGCGCCAAGTTCAAATTTTGACCCAGATCGGTTAATCTTTCGCATGTGGCCTTCACATGTGTCTAGCACAGTGCCCATTCTTTGTCTATTTATATGGTTACCTAGTTCAGTAGGCTAGTCTTGGCTGGCCTGTAGGCCAAACTGTAGAGTTCGGCAAGCCAGACCAGGGGTTCCAGCAGGCCGACTGGATCTCCTGAAAAATGACTCTTTTCTCCCGTTTTTCACCATTTAAAACCTAGGTCAAGATTTTTAACTCATGAGATGATTTTGTGAAACCTAAAGGCATACTAAGACACCATGAGATAGCTTCAGGATGTAGAACACCTTAAGTTAAATATTGATAAACTTAGTTTCTATTTAAGGTTATTCATGGTTCTATGGAGCTAATGTATAGTGGATCGGGATTACGCTGTTGTACATTGGTAGCCATATTTTTATAGGGTTTTGGCCTCAAAGCATTTTCTTTTAAAACATAAGAGCTCATTTCTCTGAGCTCACTCTCTCTCTATCTCTCAAATCCTCTTCCTTCTCTCTAGGTTTCCTTCTTCTCTCTCTAAAAAATTTTTTAGAATTCATCAACTTCTACCTTGATTATTTTTCCTTTCCTCTTCATCTTTTTTTTCTTCTTATCATGGATCCAAAGTACTAACATTTGAGAAAGTACTTCCCATCACTTTCTCAAAAAGTTATCAAGAAGCAATACAAGACGAGGATCACTCGATTATGGATCCTCATGCGTTTTGGCATCCCTAATGATGTAAGGATACTGATAGAGGGGGAGATTCGTCTGAGTGACTTCGATCAGAACATTGGTCTACCAGGTACAGGCACTAGTCGTAGTGCGATGAAAAGAAGGGCTCGTGCTATCGCGGTCACATGTAACAAATGTGGGTGACAAAATTGTAATGGTAAGTGCACTTCGCTTGGATATGTATTGGTAAATAGAGAGGACAAAAAAAATTTTTATAGGAATGGGCTTTCAAAGGAGAACTTGGATGACGTCTATGCTTCTCTTCAGAACCATCCAAGTGGATATGTCCAAGGTGCAATTTTTAAGCTCTGGCCCAAATTCCATGCAGAGAGACAACGTCTTCAGAACATGGTAATTCGAGACCTTGTTTGTTAAGAAAATTTGATGGAGAATAAATTCTTTTCCTTTAGAGTTCATCTAAGTTTTTTTTGATTGAAATTGTTACCATAGATGTTTAAAAATATGTGTTCCTTGTCCTGTAAAAAAAAAGGTTTTGAATTCAGAACATGTGTAGTTTAGTTTGAAATTGTCACAGTCAGTGTTGAATAATTACTTTCCTTATTTTATTGTTTTCAAAAAAAAAGATAGAAAGATATCTTGTTATGTACATCACAATTATAGCGTATTTGAATTTTCAAAACTTATACAAACTTTGCAACATTCATGTCTTATCTTTCAAAAGTTCTATAGTAGTTTGTAGGCCATATCGATTCTCTATCTAAACTTTTCAAGACTCATGCCTTATCTTTCAAAGGTCCTACAGTAGTTTGTCGATTATATTAATCTTTTATTTTCAGTGTACTTTTGTCAAAAAGTATACAATGATGTTAAGATATCTTTTATTGAATCTTCTTCAATTGTCAAAAGTTGTATAGATTAAGACTCACTTTTTAAAAGTCGACCTGACCTTCTATAACTTGTCTATGTTTTTTTCTCACCTTCTTACTTCCTTAATATTTTACTTAGATGTTTAGATTACATACTCATTACCTACTTGTCTGCCTCTTTAATTCCTTTTATGTTTTCATCATCTTTAAAATCCCATTCAAGACTCAGGGTTTAGATAGAGCGAGCTAAAAAAAAAAAAAAGAGAAAGAGTCAACAAGTCGTACAAACCAAACATGTCTACCACCTATTCATCGAGAAAAATAAGAAATGTCTATGTCTTCTGTGGTTTCAGCCCTGGGAAAGATAAAGTCTACCTTGAAGCTGCAAAACACTTAGGATAAGAATTAGCACATAGAAAGATTAACTTGATTTATGGGGGTGGAAGTTTAGGATTAATGGGGAGTGTAGCAATAGCAGCTAAGTCTAATGGTGCCGAAGTCATAGGGATTATCCCTTGTTTCTTAGCTGAAGGGAACCTGTGTGGGAAAACCATAGGTAAGGGAAAAGAAGTTCTGGACACCCCTAAGTGTATTAAAACCTTGAACAATAAATCTGACGCTTTTATAGCATTACCTGGTGGTTTAGGCACCTTGAAGAGATATTCATAGTTGCTAGTAGGAATTTATTAGGTATTCACTCCAAACCATTGGGTCTCTTAAATGTAAATGGTTTTTATGATGGTCTTTTTAAAATTTTTAGACTTTGCTGTGGAACAAAATTTCATTATAGAGTCGAGGAGGCAAATCTTTGTTACTGCTTCAATAGCCGAGGAGCTACTGGATAAGATGCAAATTATCCATCTAGAGTCCAACATTGCAACATCTAAGCTTGATTGGGAGAAGGGAAACTAGAAGCGACCATTGGATTTGAACCTCTACCCATAATCTTTTGATTTTGCCTACAGCATGAATGTTGTATTCATGGTATCCCGAATAACCGCTCTCCTCCTCATCCTATATCTCTTGTGGCATGCTGCTGTTAAAACATTTGGATTCATTAACTCTAATGCTAGGATGGCTAGTAGTACTCTCGAAACGCATCTCATTTAAGGTCCGATCTTTTGTTATCAAAGCTTCAGTATTCTCTACGCATGCATGATTAGGATAGCTAACTATACGGAGTACTTTGTACTCTCAAGATGTATCCACGTCTTGTTTGTAATTGTGGAAATACTTCGTAAAATATATATAATATATAAATATGCACGTGTGTTGTTTGGTCTGAGTATCTGTATTAAAAAAAAGTTGTTTATAGAAGAGCCTGTAAGCTCATCTACAATTACGGGCTCCTTTGGGACTCCCTATGTATTAATGTAATGTGTGTTTTAATGGAAATATGTGTTATCATTTTAGTTGGGATGGTGATGTGAGAAAAGATACACAAATGTCCTTCAAGTAATATCTTCATCTGATTATAAACAGCAATTCAAATATATATATAAATATATATATAAAGGGTTGAAAAGGTGTGACCAACTTATGCACTTCACTAATCATATTCCAAGGTCACAACACGTCGTTACAAATACGAAGCCTATTAACAACACTCTTATTGAGGGATTAAGTATTGAGAGTTTGATATCTCAAGTAATTGAATAGAGGCAAGGAAACCTACAATGGAGACAAATAACATTAATGATGTTGAGTTGTCAAAGAAAATATGATGGATTGTGATTTCTAGTTATACCATAGATTTATAATTCTGAGGACATGACACCCATTATTATTAATGGGTATAATTATGACTAAATTTATTATTAGTGCGCCAATTAAATTTTTTGTAAATTTTGTTTCATCTAAGACCTATTTTATATTATTTTTTTCACCTATTTTCAATTTTCTTAAAGTTCTCCTATATATATTTAGCATATTTATCCAAAATACCCTTAGAACTTTTAATTAATTTCAAAAATGCCATTTGGCATATTTGTTATGAAACATCTAAAGATGATTACAAAGATGATAACCTCCCATTACAAAAATGACTACTGCAAAAAAAAATTAACTTTCTAAGTTTTATCTGTATCGGTAGAACGGAAGCAACTGATCGGTAAGCCGGTCGTGCAATCCCATCAGACATTTTTAAAAAAAGAAAACTCATTGTTTTCCATTGTTTTATGGTTAAGAAATATTTCAAAGGGTATATTTATGTATTTATGTATTTATTTATTTTTTTTTTTTGTGTGTTTAGAAATATATATTTATATATTAAGATTATAGGTTTTCAGATCAATGAGTATGGCCTACTAATTTAAAATAAATAAACAAATGGTGCAATGACACAACTATAGGTTTTATGAACTGAATTTACCGCTAGATGTATTATCCATCCATAATGTCTTCTATATCTCTATACTCAAGGAGTACATCCCGGATCCCACGCATGTAATCAAGCCTCAGGCCATCAAGATATGGGAAAATCTTAGCCACGAGAAGAAGTTGGTCTAAGATTTTAGACCGAAGAACCAAGACCCTAAGGAATAAAGAGATCGCATTGGTTAAGACCCTTTGGATTAACCACAAAGTATGAGAGGTACCATGGGAACAGGAAGAAGAAATAAGAATCAAGTACCCTCAATAATTCTAAGTTTCGAGGATGAAACTTTTATAAGGAAGGGATGGTTGTAACACCCACCATTTTCTTTAATTGACGATATGTAACGTTTAATGATTTCATGCTATAGTATGAATGCATGTATGACTCAGAAGCACTCTTTGTCTGATAATTCAGTGTGATATTTATCATTATAAAATTTATTATAGACTAACAACTTTATTTTTAGCAAATGGACTAAGGAGTTCCAACGACATAAAGTGCTTAATGAATAAGTATTATGATTTCTCATTTTAAAAATGTTCTATTTTGATGATTCACTTGGATTTTGATCTATTTGAATATGATGTTTTCAATTTTGAATACTTGGATTTTGATCTGTTTGAATATGATGTTTTCAATTTTGAATGTTTGGGAGATTTATTTTTAATTTTAGGATTTATTTTGACTTTAGAAGTCTTTTTGTCCAATTTTGAAAAAATTGAAACATTTTCAATATATATATATATATATATATATATATATATTTACAAACCAAGTTCTTTATGTTATCTTCCATGAATTTTGCCACATACTCTCTCACACGCACAATTCCACATCTATATGTATGTAAAGTATATATATAATAATAGTTAATTACATTATAATACTCCTTCATAATTTATATGTGCACTCCATCATAACACTCCGGCTTCTTCCTCGTTTATTTATTTATTTATTTTCTTTCTTTTCATGAATTAAACTAGAAAATTTTCTATAGTATTTATTTGTTCCTCCACGTGGGACAAGTAACCTTTAGCTTCCCAAAGGCATTTTAAAACCCATTCATACCATATCTATATGGCAATGAGGATTTTTTTTTATTGTGAACAACGTGGAGTCCAACTTCTTTTCAATAAAATGTTATTATTGGCTACTTTCCCAGTTATCTTCTTCTCCTTGATTACATTGTCTTTTATGTATATGCTACATGCTAGCACATATTCTCTTGTCTTAAAACATTGATCCCATAAGCACTTTCTGACAAGATATCATTTCATCCCACTTTATTTCATCACTCTATGTCTACTAACGATACATTAACATTAAAGCTACCATTATCAATAACTCAAGACATCTCCTCTCCTATCTCCCACTATCTTTTGGGTCTATCTTTTTACCCTTCTTTTAATTCCCCCACGGCATAAGTTGGTTATAGTTGCATATAGAATGTGCTAATACCATACTCATTATTCTTAGCTTTTCCAATTTCTCTAAATACTTTCCTTTGTTCTTTCTTTTGCTATTACTCTACACTATTATCATATGTTATATATATCCTCCACGATCTAATGCTTTCATGAACTCCTTCCCCATGTAATCCTTTTCTTCATGAAAAGATTAGGTGATATATATTTGTAGATACATATGTATATTAATAAAATGTCTTCATCATTACCCTCCATATTCTTTCCGTGCATAGTTGTTTCCTTCCATCAACTGAGCTTCATATGTTCAGCACGCACTCTTGTCATCTACAGCCAAGGATATCTAGTTTTAAACCACTATTATTCACCCCTTGAAACCACCACTAAATGTTTCCCAAACCATAAACTAGGCCTTCCTCAAAGTTGAAACTAAAGTTGACGAGCTACGGCATATTCACTGATACCATTATCGGAAGCCAAACAAACGAGCTATGGTGTGTTTCGCTAAAACCATCATCAGGCCAAAACGAAGTTTTTGACCACGTTTCGAAGTTGGTTTTCTACCTACTTTTTATACCAACTTTTTACTATGATATTATGGTGTTTTGGGAATGATTTTATATGATTTAATGTTTGATTTTGTTTAAGAAACAAAATTTTTATGAATAATTATTATAGTCAACTTTTTAGGAGAAAACCCATATTTTGATTTTTTTTTTTTTTCAGGAAGAATCAGCATGAGATTTTAAGAAAATTTCTTTTGGGCATTGTATATCTTTACATTAGGCATCTCCCATAAAAAGTTTGGATTCATATAAGCTATTTTTGATTTGTTTGAGAATTTATACTAAATGTTGTTCTTATAGTCTTAAAACTGCGTTTAAATGTGATGATTTATTTGATGATGTTAGAAGATATGTTTAATGATAGAAAAATTTGTAGATGGTCATTTATATGTCTAATTTATGCCTACAAATTTTTACTACATGCATACATGGGAATTAGAGAAATAAATCGTAGAATAAACACTACTCATTGTTTCAATCATTTTACTGCGACATTTTTGTAAAAGTTGGCATGGTTGAAAAAAAAATACTTAGAATAATTCAAACATAATGAAAATTTTTTTGGTACTATGTTGGGATGTAAGGAATGCTATGCTAAAATTTTAGATCAATTGGAGTTTTGTAGGATTTTATAAAATTAATTGATTGTTGACTACCTGTAGGTTATTCATAGTGGCAGATTGTTATTGCGAATTCTAAAGTATAAGAAAAACATGTATACTTGCTCAACTTGATGAAATTAATTGTGGTAGTAGGTCTATATGTCTATTATATCCTATAAAAATTTCAAGTCATTTCAAATTTTATGTGATTTTTAAAAATTCATGGATTACTGGCTGTTCAGGTTACTCGTCCAAAAACCAAGTTGTGTATTAAAAAAATATAAAAATGGCAACTAGACTAATCTGAATGTCATGAGAATTTTCCTTGTGATATATATGTATGTTAGGAACATTGTCTAAAAATTTGAACGCTATTGGAATTTTCTATGATTTTATAAAAATCGTAAAGTGTTGGCTGTTGGGTTAAGGTTATGCACCTATCTTAATTGTGATAATGGGATAAGTTAGTTTAATTGATCAAGTATATAATTGCTTCTTATAATGATGTTGAATATGATATTTTGAGTATGTTCTTATACCAAGAATATTTCCTTTATTACCATGTTATAAAATTAAAGAAATTTGAGGCACTTGAGTTGTTGGAAATAAAAAGGAAACCATCCACTTGCAAGAGGTTAAGTAAGAATTTCTACAACTCAAGTAAGTACATTTTCACCTACAACATGATTAGGAATTATGATAAGTTTTAAGAAATGTTATGTTTTATTATGCTATTAATGTTTTTGCCTTACTCATTCAAAAGACTCCTTTTACCATGGCTATGAAGAATGTCTTTTTATGGATGTTGACATCATTGTTTCATGATGTATATGACGTTTTCAAATATATATATATATGTATGTATGTATCACCTAATGATGATGATGATGATGATGTTTGTCCCATAAGGTGGACTTGTCACGTTTAGTTTAGGATTAGCAACCCCTCTCCTCTCGTGACAGCGTGTCCTAATGATGTTAATGGTGCAACGCCAGAGCCCTAAAGAATAAAATGAATGTTTTAATATGGAAAAAGGAAAAAGAAAAGATATGTTCTTACAAAGCGTGCTATATGTACTACGATGACTATTTCAAAGATGTAATGATTCATGCTCTGGTTAAAGTTGTGGTAATGTTTTGTGAGATTACATAATGTACTTACTAAGCTTAACGCTTACATAAGTTAATCATGTTATATGTAAGGGGTAAGGCTACAGCTATGGATGGAGGATAGATAGACAAATATGTGTGCAAGGATGATAGTGTTGGATCACGGAATTATGATACGAAATAGAACGTTAGTATTTCTATGTTTAAATTTAATTTCGCATGTTATGAGACATTGTTATGGACTCTGGTTTGTAATAATTTATAAATTGTAATTTACCTTAATATTTTATATTTATTATGAACTAACCATTTTCGCTGGTAGTCGGTTAGCCAAATGCCTTGGGTATTTCGTTGGGCTAACCAAGGAGGAAAATAGTTTAAGGTAAGTATTGTTTTTATTTGAAAGATGCGATCCTGAATAGTACTAGTAATTCATACTTAGTAATAATTTAATTGTTTTATAAAATAATTCAAAATTTTAGATCCACATGTTCACATGGTAATGTCAAATAAAAAAATTTACACCAAAAATCTTGGGATAATAATTGGATAATAATTACAAGTTTAGGTTTTCTCATCAAATAAATAAGAGATAACGATGTAAGTTAACGGTTCCTGTGACGTCCGTAAGGGTGCTTTATAAACCTTTGCCATAAGTCTACTTTTGAAAGTCTTAACTTTCTCATCCACTCCTCTTTTCTTCTTGTAAATCCATTTACTCCCTATGGGTTTTATTCCTTCAGGCAGATATACAAGTTCTTAGACTGAATTGGAGTACATAGACTCCATTTCAAAGTTCACAGCTTCAACCCATTTCTCCTTTTAAGAATCTTACATTACATGACAATATGTCAATGGATCATCCTCATCATTGTCAAAGATAGCCATATGTGCTTCTCCAATTTCTCTGTAGTGAGCAGGTGGTCTCACAACTCTCCCACTACGTCGAGGTGGTATGACATCTTGATCTAAAGATGTGGTCTCCTCATCTTATCCTTAGACAACAGTTGTCGATTGTGGTCTGATCTCATTAGAAAGTAACTCTTCAAGTACAATTTTGCTATAAGGTTTATAGTTCGTCATATAATCATTCTCGTGAAAAGTGGCATTTATTGATACAAATAATCATTTTCTCTTATGGACTTTAAAACAAACCTTCCTGCATCCCCTTTGGATATCTCACAAATAAACATACTTCAGAACGTGGTTCTAGCTTCCCGGTCTTTCCTTCCAATACATGTGCTTGGCACCCCATATATGAATATGTCGCATACTAGGTTTACGACTATTCTATAACCATTTTTGGAACAGACTTGGATAGAACTATGTTTAGAAGATATATTGCAGTTTGCAGTGTATATCCCTAGAATGAAGTAGGTAATGATGAGTAGCTAAGCATAGATCTCACCATATCAAGCAACGTCCGATTTCTTCACTTGGCAACACCATTTTGTTATGGTGTTCCAGGTGCGGTGATTGTGATAGAATACCACGTTCTATCAAATAATCCTTGAACTCAATATTAAGGCATTCCCCTCCTCGATTAGATCGAAGAGTTTTTACCGACTTTCCTAATTGCTTTTCAGCTTCCGCATAGAATTCTTTCAACTTTCTAAAAGTTTTAGATTTCCTTTGCATTAGGAACATGTATCTAAACCTCAAATAATAGTCAATAAATGTGACAATGTAATTTTGACCACCTCATACATGTACATTCAATGGACCACAAACGTCCAAACGTATTAGCTCAAGTGGTTCCTTAGCCCATTCAGCTTTTGTAAAGAAAGGACTTTTGGTCATCATTTCCTTAAGACAAGATTCACAAACTGTAGGGAACTAATTTTTAGTTCTCTTAAAGGACCAATTTTTACTAATTTGTTAATCTTGTCAAGCTTAACATGACCTAACCTAAGGTACCATAAGTATGTTTTATCATTAAAAGAAACTTTTTGGCTTTTGGGTTTTGGTTGTTCAACTTTGAACATTTTAGTATTAAACAGTGAATTTTTGTTGGGCCTGAAAATGTAAAGCCCATTTTCCAAATGTGCTAAACAAATATCTAAACCATTTCTAGAAATATTAGCATAATTACCATTAAAAGAAACATTAAACATTTGTTCAAATAACCTAGAAATAGAAAGCAAATTTCTACAAAAATTAGGGATGTAATAAACATTATTCAACGTTAAAAACCTATTTCCAAAATAAAGTTTAATTATTCCCACTGCTCTTGCTGAAACAACTGCTCCCATTCCCACTCTCATCATTTGTTCTTCATCGGCAATCTCTCTTTAAGAACTAAGCTTCTACAAGAAGAACAAACATGACTAGTTGCCCCTGAATCAACTATTAAAGGCAAAGCATCATATTTAACTAAATAAGCTTCTAAAGTGAGTAAATCTGATTGACCGTCATTCTTCTTTTCTTTGAGCTCCTAAAGATACTTCCTGCAATTTCTCTTCTAATGCCAAACTATCCTAAAGTGTAAACATTTTCCTTGGCTTCTTTTCCTTTGAGCTCTTTTTGTTGTTGTTACTCTTGTTCTTTTTAGGTTTTCCTCCATTTTTAGACTTACCACTTCGTTTAGTTTTTCTCTTCCTCTTTCTGATCTTTTCAAGCAGAAGAGGAAGGTTGAGCTTCAGCAACATTTGCTTCACCTTCTTTTGTCTTTTCTTTTGAAATAGACTCAAAGGTTTACAGCTCATTAAGCAACTCAATCATGTTATATTTCATATTGTTCATAAAATTGTTGCTCTTAAACTAAAGGAACGTAGGGGAAAAGGCTTCCAAAATCATCTCCACCTATATCACTTCATTTATCACAGCCCCGTTTACCTTAGCCTCATGGAAATAGTTAACCATGCTAAGAAAATGTTCTGTGACTGAGACTCCTGCCTTCATTTTGGCATTCATCACAGCCTTTACAGCTTCATGACGAGCCTTTTCAAAAGGTTTACTAAACATGTCTTGTGGAGACTATATTATCTCGTAAGCAGTCTCCATGCTTTCGTGGTTCATCTTTAGCATCTCATACATGTTAGCCAAGAGGAAGCAGCCGGCCTTATCATTCACCTTGATCCAATGATCATATATTTCTCATACATTATGAAAGGCATTGGTAGTAGGCATTGGAGGACATTCCTTCGTTAGGACAAACTTGTAGTTTTTGCAAATAAGTACAATATTCATGTTACTATTCCATTGGACAAAATTATCTCTAGTTAATTTTTCATTTGAGAGAATAACGATGATGGAATTAGACATTATTGCTGTAATAAATAAATAAATTACATAAATTAAACAAATACATAAACATCATAAATATATGTTTTGGAATAGTAAATATGATGCATGATGCATGTGAAAAACACATAAAATATTTTATTAATTCTATGATTATTCAATTTTAATAAATAACGTGCCGTTGTAGGGTAAGTCAAATTATTTATAAATTGAATTGAGACATTCTCAATTAATAAATATATTTAAAATATCTCATATTTTCTATTTTTATTAAAAACTATTTATTTTGGTCAAGATACAATTAACAAATTAATTATATCTTTCTGAATATAATCCGCTATTTCAGATTCTAATAATTTAACTCAAAATTGCCGTCATAGGATCAATCAATTTTGAAATATATTACAAAATCTTATATCTTGAAATCCAATCTTGTTATTGATTTAAATGGACACCCTCTATAGGGAGAACTAAATTAAAGCATCGCAAGACGCCACTTAAATCTTACAGTGTTGTTCTAATAGTAAAGACCGTAAGTTATATTGTCATATTACATTCTCCTACTCATTATTTTAAAATGATGTGTTTGATTTTATAAAACATCTTATGTTTCAAAAATCTAGTAAATAAAACCAATTTTAATTATTAGGTATATGATTGTGTTAATAGAATCCATCCTATTTACACTTAAATAAATTATCACATTTTCTAAAAATCTAAATTTATTATGAATTGTCTAAGGTACCCAACATTAAACAATTTAAAATTAGATAACTTAGAATTAATGTGAATTTTACCATGTTTTAACTATTAAAACTAAAATCACAATATTTGGTTGATTAATGAAATAAAATAAAATTCTATAAAATCAACCCATTTAATTCAATCTCATTAAATTAATTCCAACACATATTAGATCATTTTATAAACAACTTTATAAAATATGAAACAATATGCAAGTGTATACATGTTATGTTACAATAACTGGGCACTTTCCTAGATGACTGTTATCACAATTATCACATAAAATGAAAATAAATCATGGATTTTTGACCGGTTCCTTTTGGATTATTAAATTATAACCCATAAAAATAAATGAGATAAAAAAAAATTACAAAGGTCTTCTTGTAATTAAACATTTTTCCCTACTTCATTTGTGGTAGACTGCACCATGTAGGTTGCTGTGGAAAAATTGTTCAATGGCTTAAAAAATTTGATGAGCCCATGTTCTAAACAAGCCTAGCAGTCAAATGGTTTTCTAATGGTAACCCGCGAGGCACTTTCTTCTTCTCCAACTTCTCCATGAGCTGCTCATATGCAGGTGCCTTTGCTTTTTCTTTTAGTTTGGCCGCCTCCTTCCTTTTGTAGATTTCTTCGATCGCCTTTCGGAGCATCGTGGCTATGGCTAGCTGAAAAGCCCGACGCATTGTGCTTCCTGTGTAGCCCTCTGTCGGAGAGCAGCGGCCGACCTCCTCCATGAGACAGCAAAGACTGAGTGCTCTTCTGCAGGACTACAACAACTGATGCTCCTCCATGAGACAACAGCGGCCAAGCCTCCTCCACGGGATAGCAGCGATCCAATGTAGCCTCCTTATGGTCTATTTGTCGCCATCCGTTGGCTTACCAAAAAAGGGTGTAGCGCTTAACGCTAAGCAGTGAGACTCAAGGCCGAACGCTACCGATCGAGCCTTGCGGTGACTCATGGCCGAGCTCTGGCAGAGCTTAAGGTCGACTGAGGAGGCCACTTAAGGCTAAGCCGACGCTTTTCTCGTCGTGTTGTTGTACGTGGGATTGTAGTTTTTTTATTTCATTCTTCTATATGTGGTGCAGTGCATTCATGCATGATATTCCTCCTTTTTTATTTATTTGCTATACATGATTGTGGGTGTGGTTTGTTGCACGTTAATACTGGTGCAGTTTAATGGCTTTTGCCATGTTCACATGAATGGAAAGAAGAAAGAAAAAAATAAAAATAATAACAAAATTACATAAAGCCTATGCCCCCTTATGGGCTTACACAAATTTGATCTAATCAAAAAATTAAAATGAAATTACTAATCGAAAAGGACCATATAATTAACGACCAAAAATCCATCTATAAACTAATCATTCATCACATGAACAAAAAATTACAAAAAACACAAAGTGTCCACAAACATGCATCAAGAGCATGATATTATCACCATAAAATCATGTTAATTAAAATTATATATACTATAACTCGCTTTAATGCCATTTGTTAGAATTTAAATATGAAAACACAAAAGAAGAAATGGATCTATTGATAAATAAAATTTTTTGAAAACTTTGTTTATCAAGAATAGCTATATAATTTTAATTAAATATAGAAAGCTTAGAGAATTTGATTCAAACCTTTTGAAGATCAATAAAGGCATCCTAGCTTTCTTTTTTAACATCACAAACCTTCCAATCCAAGCTCAACACAAATGGAATGACGAATGGGTGTTAAACTGTAAAAATGAATAATCTAACACTTTTTCTACATTATTAATCTTTTTTTTCAAGAGAAAATAACTCTTAGTTTTTCTTTCTTAGATACTCTTAAAACTATCACGTCTAAAAAAAGCTTTATAGATAACTGGTATCTTTTTCTTTTTTAAAAATAATTAAGTAGTTAGTTATTTTGTTTTAATTAATTTTAAATTTAAAAACAACCCACTGAACTCTTTAATGGGTAAACCGCATATACCCATAATCAAGTATGTGGAAGAGGTGCTTAAAAGCACCTCCACATTTAATTTAATTTGAAAAACACGTATGTGATATGTACAACCATATTTATATATATCCATATTCAAAAAATAAAATCTACTACACGTACTGTTAGATGTTTATTATATATGTATATATATACATACAAGTAAAAGTTCAAAGCTAACAAACACATATGCTAGTGCGTGATTATAAATATATATATATATAATATATTTGAATTAAATAGCAAAATTTAATCCATGTTGATATGTATATATATAATTTAAATATAAATAAATCACATTCATTTAAATATACTTTTAAATTAATTAAATATTTAATTTGTATCCAAGTTGGCATAGACATGGTGTGGTCCTACCGCATATGTGTCACACAAAATTAAAATTATATGTAAATAATCTTATTATTCAAATATTATGAATTAATTAATTCAAAACATATTTAATTAATCTCGTTAATTAAATATAATCAATTATTTATTTAATTAATGCTTAGTTAAATGTCACAATATTTATCACATGATATTATATGTCACAGAGAACATTTTTTTTTTGTGTCATAGTAATATCTCAAAAGTGAAATAATTAATTCAAAATTCAATAATACCAAATTAAATATGTATAATTTATTCTCTGCACGAAATCTAATGTAGTGTTATTGAAGTGGCATTAGGGGACCTATGGACCTATAAGTTAAGCTCCAAAAAATTTAACAATTAATTAAACTCTTTAATTAATATGTCAAATTTATTAGTTTCAGTGTTGCTCCACTAAAAACCTGAAACTAAACTTTTGAAATTATAGTAAAAATTACTCAAAGAAAACTAGTAAGTAATCCATTGATTTAATCATTACATATAAGTCAGTTCCCCAAAAATATTCCATAATAAGAGCTAGGTTCAATTTCCATTCACCTCTCTCATTATATCTCTATTCTTAAGTTTTAATGATTCTATAATGAACAGTTAATTTATAATCTTATTATGAACGAGCGCTTTACTATTCAAATCTCGAATCATCATTTAAGAGAACTATTTTTCTAACTTCCATAAGGAAGGAACAGATTCCTTATCTATATAATATTATTTACAATCATTTATTCCATCATGTTTCTAAGATACTAAGTTATGATCTGTCGTTAGACAAATCTTACCATGCAAGTCAAAAAACATAATATCATAAATAGGAGCCTAGTAAATACTCAGGATTAAACTGTCATATAGAGGATCACTATAATGATAAATTTGAATACTCTATTTGAAACGAATGATTCTTAGAGATTCATAATTTATCTAGTCTAGTCCTATATAATCTTATTATATAAAGTACCTCCAATTTAATGTCTCCACATTAATAGCCTAGATATGACTATTTCATTCTTAATGAAATTAGATTGTACTTGTAATATTTAATTAAAGATCCTAAACTTTAATCAATTATTACGGACTATTTACATTATTGTTTATAAATTTAGTCCCTAAGCATGCAGTATTTATATGCCAAATTTAGAGTCACCTTAATAATTATGGAATTTTTTTTATGTTTATAAAAGTATTCACAATATATATAACCAACCAAAGTAATTTATGAATGTCACTTTATTTATTAATTAATAATATGTACAATGTCATTGCTTATAGGACACAATTCCTACAACCTTATCTCAAAATCTTGGGAGAATATTTTGATAGGGTATTAAAAAAAGAAATTATAATAAAGCATAATTTTTAACCTCATTTTTTTATCAAATGTATTCTATAATATTTTCCTTAACCTAATATGAATCACATGCTATTTAAATGTTAAAAACTATCCTACCCCGTTTTTCTCTTTGTCATATCACACAAACATTTGATTGCTATTTACATATTCTAAATTTGGATAGAAAAAGTAAAAGATATTTTTAGCGGCCTTTAATTAGTCAAGGTTGGTTCATAGCTTTCCAAGGCAGAGTTTTCACTTTTTAGTGTCGGAACATAATGCCCCACTATCATTACATGTTTGACAGACACTATCATTTCGTGCCCCTTTTCACTCGCTTTGGCTTTAATTAATGCTCACTTTTTTTTATTGCAACATGGTGCCAGACATGTTCCTTGTGCTTGGCGATGATTTCTATAAACTACTTCTCACCATAAATTTAATTATAAATAATATAAAATTTTTATAAGTTATAATAATAAAAAAAATTTACTATAATATAAAATTTTTACAAATTACAATAAAAATAGTTCCTATCACCTTTTTAAATACCTTGTTGTTGTTGCTGCGGCTGCTGTTGCTGTTGTTGTTGTGGTTGTTGTTGCTGTTTTGGCTAATATTGCATTTGCACTTGCATGGAATTGCTGGCTGGTGTGACATGATATGCCTGTGGAGATATATGATAATTCTAGCAACACTTCCCACCCAAAAATTTCAATCCCATAATCATGGCCTTTTTTCCCATAAATAATATATTGACGGTTTATTGTGTCTAGAAATTGATAATTAGGATTATTAGCTCTATAAGTACTTACACTTTGAGCATGATGACATCTTGGTTCTTAAACTTTTAATTTTAGGCGTATTATTTCTTTAATTTTTATTTTTATTTTCTTTATGACAAACTTAATCTTTAACAATAATATAAAGGATGAATTTTATAAACAAAAATAGTCATGTATTCACTGCATAACAATTTGAAATTTTGATAGAAACAGTTTTGTTACATGCAAAATGTTCTCATCATTAGTATTGAATCTCGTCAAAAACTATAACATCTTGCACTTATTGTATTTATTATGTACAGTTTTCAGTTATTATGCAATAAGGGGGGATTATTTTAGTTAATTCAATAAACTCTTCATCAACGTGTTTAGGGATCAAAACTGCTAAAAGAATAAACACTTATAAAATAATTTGTCAAAATTTATAAGTTCAAATACCCGGTTGCGTCATGGCTTTTAAAATGGTTTTTCAAGTTATCTTTTACCCAAAAAGCTTTCTTTTAACCTTCCAAAACATCCCTCATTTTTTTATAATTTTTACGCATCAAAACGTCCATTTAGTTGACAAAAAGATTTTCAGAATATGTTTTCTATGTTTTTGTGAAAATATTAGTCAAGACAAATTTCTTAAGTGCTAAAGAACATGAATTCAAGCCTAAGATATGAAACAAAACTTAAGTAGATGAGTCTTGTAATTTTTTGGACATTTTTTGATACAATCTTGAGTAACTATATTCATTGTACAATTAGGAAAAAAAATATTGTACAATTTAAGCTGAGAACCTCAAGAAAAACATTAGTAAATTATCAATGATTTTTTTGGCTAATAAATATTAATGAATTTATTTTCTATCATAAAGAGCGTCCTAAAACTTTGGAGCCAACAACAAGTTCTTAGTACAGTTTTTTTTTTTTTTTTTAGTTTTATTTGGGAAAATTATGCCTTTTCCCACCATATATATTTGGGATCCATTTATGCCACATCAAAAAAATTATTACAAATTTTGTTCTCATGATTTTTTTAAATATAATATTAGGATGTTTCTAGCCTTAAATTTCTTCCAATTTCAAATAAATATTTTCCTATCATAAATGTCACAACCGGTGAATCTTATTTGGTTTTGGAAAATGATTTTTATAAAAATAGCAAAAACGTGATTATAGTGTAAAACGTATATAACAAAAACAATCTTAAAACTTTTGTAAAACATGCTATACATAATATAATTTAACGCTTAAATAAATATATAAAACTTTAATTAATCATTTGATGAGAGATGATTGGGAAAGTTAAATCGCAAAGACATTGTCTATAAATGAAACCACCATCTTTCTCTCCTAGTTCTTGACACTGAAACAAGCGAACGTGTGGGCGTCAGATGAATGGTAGTTTTTATCGATCACTTGACTCACTTTAATCACTTGTAAATCTCAACATATCAGCGAAATGGGTCTCGAAAAAAACAACTTCTCTTCACTCTCTTTTCTCTCTCTTACATGCCTATGAGAGGAGAATTTAGCATAGTATTCTTAGTTTCTCCAAGACTTACAAGTGTGTCCAAAATGAATAGAAAAGGCCTCCATTTATATCAATTAATTATGGAAGTTTCCTCTCTTTTAATTTTAACATCAAATAATAAATTAAATAAAAGAGAATATTTTCTTTTTCCTTATACTAGTGTATGCAGCATATACACACAGATACTATATTTGTCTGTGGCGCTAACTTGAGAAGGGAAAGAGAAAATCCACTTGCTATCTAATCTCATTTATCTCCACATTCAACTTTTCATATTTGAATTAAATTCAGAAATACTAAATATAAAAACTTTGTAAACAAGCTTTGATGTGCACAAAGAACTTTCCATTTATACCATTGGGTGCCACACACAGTGGGACCCTTCCATTGTATGTCTTCAAAAATTAATTATTTTAGTATTAAATTATCTACTTATTTAATAAATAAAAATTAATTCATAATTAATGTATTTTGAGTGATATCTAATTTAGAATTCTAGAACTCTAAATTAATTATTTAAACTAATAATTTCACTTGTCCAAACAGTGTTTGTAAAGATGGCAGGGTTATAAATGGACCCATAATTTCAAGCTCTAATAAAACCAATATATTAATTAAACTCTTTAATTAATATATTACTGTTTTATTTATTCTAATGTAACTCCATTAAATATTTGAAATTACACTCTTGAAATTATAGATATTTAAATACTCATTTCTTAGTGTCACCCATTTAATATAACTATTGCATATAAGTCGATTCTCTATAAATAATTTATAATTTAAACTAGATAAAATCCGTTAACCTTTCAATTACTTCTTTATCTTTGAGTGCTATTGATTCTCTAATAAATAAAAAATTCATGAACCTAATCACAAATTGAGCATTCTTATTATTTAAGCCTGAATCAATACTCAAAAGAAATATTTATTTGCTTCTCATTAGAGAAGGAAATAGATTTCCTTTTGTAATATTAGCATTCTTGGCTCCTTAATTCACTATGCCACCAAAATATAAGAAATAGGATTAGATTCTCAAATCCATACTAAGTAAATCAAAAGACACATATCCATAAATAAGAGTCTGCTAATAACTTAGGATTAAGATCATCTTACATATGATCATCAGTCGATATGAAAAAAAAAAACTTGCCATATTTAACTGAAATCATTAGCTGTTCATATCACATTATTTCCCAATTCTATATTATCTTATTATATACGGTGCACTCATTTAATGACTCACTACATTAACGGTTCAACTAAGACCATTTCATTCTTAATAGAAATGACATGCATTAGTAACGCTTAATTAAAGATTTCATATTTTAATTGAATAATTAATTATATGTTTTTGACCATTTTAATTATCATCCTTAAATATTATACTCTTGCATATAACACTTATATACAATATTTAAGGTCATATATATAATTATGAAATTTTAATGATATTCATAAAGTATTCAAAATACATACACACAAATATAATAAATAAATTCACTTTATTTATTTATAAATATATCTTTTATAAAACATTATATGCTTTAAGGGCATCTATCATAGCAATCTCTCTCCACAACACTATAGCCATATCCATGTGGCCATGGTGGTATCTTGTTGCACCATTATCTGCAATGATCCATTGTGTGTTTTTTTTTTTTTTTTTGTGATTTTGTAGATTTTAAATTGTCAGTTTGAACTGAAAATATTATAGCAATTTAAATTTTATAGGAGAAAATATTCTAACCGAACTAGTTCAAACTAAATATTTTTATTTTAAGAGCTTGTTTAGAATGACTTAAAAAATGTTGTTTGGTATATTTATTCCAAAAGCAACTTTTAAACATGTTTGGATGGATCCATTAAAAGTATTTTTAGTTTTTATAAGCACTTTTGAGACAAGTTAACTCGTGCTTATGAAAAGCTATTTTTATTTATATTTTTGACCTTTTACTAAAAAATAACACATTAAAAATCCATTCACATCCTTCAATTACACTGCTTTTTATATCACTAAAAGCTTTTCACTTATTTAGCCAACTAAATTCAAAAGTTTTTTTAAAATCAAATAGTATTTTTCTATGCACTATCCAAATTTCAAACACTATTTTAATTTATGCCAAAAATCACTGGAAAATATCACAAGACACCATTCTCATTTTCCTTTCGTCATTCACACGATGTGAGTAATTATTGATTTTTTTTTTTAATTGGTAACTCCCACACTCCCTATAGATTGAAGAGACATTCATAAATTGACGCCCCTCCCTGCTACCCCCTTTTCTTTTCGTTATCATTATTTTTTTTCAACTCCCTCAAATCAAATCAAAGCAAAGCAATTGATACGACGTCGTAATTGTGCTGCCAGCGTAGAATACCCCTCGAATGTCTCATACATTCGTTGCCCAAAAACATCACAGCTCACCAAAACAGGGAGAAAAAAAATAACGAAAAAAGAAAGGGAAATTTTACAACGACACCCTTCAAAAGTAAGACCTTTTTGAAAGGGAAATTTTACAATGACACCCTTAAAAGTAAGACCTTTTTATATTCATTGGATATAAATTTAATGGTCAAAAATTGAAAAGCCTGCAATAAATAAAATAAACCCAAATGCATTAGATTATCTAAAAAAATAAAAAATTTCAATTCAAAATTCAAAAATAAAATATAAACTAAGAAAAAAAAATAGATATCCACCGTTGACGCTTGGAGGGTCTCGCCGACAACCTCAGATCCAATCGTCGTGAAACATCGCACCCATAGCTCAAGATCTCGTCGTGAACTTCACACCCAGTGAGCCTTGATCAAGACGAAGGGCAAGGGTCGCAATTGATGAGCTTAGATCGGGCCAGAAGTCATAAATCGTTGCTATTCTTTATGACCACATCATAATGGAGGTTGTGAGCCATCAGGAATCGTGCGGATGTCAAGAGCTCTTGTTATGATTCCGTCCAAAAAAAAAGGATAATTTTAGGGAAAAGAAGTAGTCGCAATTCCAGCAAATGCAAAGGTCATAACCCTCACGACGGGATCTCCATGGCCACCCTCATGAATCCATCAATGATAAAATCAATAGCATTCCCTCACGATTCTAGCCAAAATTCTATCGCGAGAGGGTCTTCCTTCTCTGTGGATTGCTTGGGTCGTTGCCCCCCATTGCTGATCCGCAACCATCAAGGCCCCCCAACGTCTCCACCTCCCCTATCCCTACTGCTGATGTCTCGAGTTTTACAGATAAAGCCTCCCAACAGAGTCATGAAGTCATGGTGGTTGGCACCGTGAGTCTCCCAAACCAAGTGTTCTTGTCCTTCATCGGATTCCATCGCAGGTGGAGGCAAGTTACCAAAGTTCTTCCTTTTTTTTCTAGTCTTTTTTTTTAATGGTTTTTATTTTTATTTTTAATTTTATTTTTGATTATATGTTGGAAATCCTATTCTTTTTTGGTAGAGTTGAGTTTTGCAAACCATTAAATTAAATCTAAAAAAATACAAAAAATGGTTCTTATAGATAAGACTCTTTAGATTAAATCCAAAAATACAAAAAAGAAAAAGTAAGAACACAGCACCGAAATGGTGCCATTAATCATAAGAAAAAGAAGAACCTTAAAAAAAAGTGAAAGACGTCACAAAAGCGTGTCATTTTACACTCAAAGCGACATTTCCCGTAATTTCCAGCAAAGAAAAGGCCCAATTCCGTAAACCAAAAGACCAGAGTCCCCTCTTTTTTTTTTGTTGATAATTATAGTCCTTTTGAACTTATTGCTTTTCGCAATTCATCTTTTGAAATTTTGAAATTTATAATTTAACCTCTAAATTTATTACATTGTTGCAAAATATGCCAATGATAATGTTTTTATAAAAGATGACATATAACTTGTACATAAATGATTAATCAATGATATAAATAATCATTTTTATGCATTTTTACCCTTTTTGAGACTAAGTGCTTTAATTAAGTTATACTAATACTAAAATAGAAAGTTTTTCCTCTAAATTCAAATTTAATACTGGGTTAACGTTTATAAGAAAAACGTTTTATGCTCTAACTAATAACATATTATGTAAATCATATGTCAATTTCTAGAAAAAAAATTAAACATAATTATAAATGAGGTTATTTACAATAAATTTATAACTGCAAAAGTAAATTCTTAAAATTAAGGTCTCATTTGTTTTTATTGTTAGAATTTTTTGAAAATGTTTTCATGTGTTTTTTGAGATAAAAAGATAAAAATGCTCTTAATATAATTCTTAAAAAAATTATTTTTTAAAATAAAATATTTTTACTTATTTTAAAAATAATACCAAACATCCTAAAGGTCTAAAAAAATAAGTTGAAAAACCTAATTAAAAAAAAAAAACCTAGGTCTAACCTGGTATAAAATGTCATGGCAAATGGCATGTCCATGGAAAACTAAAATCCCAATCGTGAGTGTTGCTGTCATCGTCACCACCCCGCCCCCTCCCGCCCCCCTCTCTCTTCTTTCTCTCTCTACTTCGCCCCACAGAGCACAATCTCTCTCTCTCTAACATGCTTGGTTGACGAATTTTCGTTTTTGGTTTGGAATTTTGTTCTCACTTTTGATAATCGAAAACTAGAAGTTGCTGTAGCTCGCATATTCTTCTCTCATGGAGGATCGCAAGGAGGTTCCTTTCTCTCTCTCTCTCTCTCTTTCTCTCTATCTCTGTGATTGTTTTTCTGTTGCTTTTACTGTGTAAATTAGCTGAGCGAAGAAATTGATTTGTGTGGTTTGTGAATTTTCGCGTTCTGTGTCGATCGTTTTGCCTTTCGAAAGTACTTGAAAATAGAATTTTGGTCGTTTCAATGGAGCATTGGAGTAGTTTTGTCGACTGCGATTTTGAGTACTGATTAAAGTTGTTGTACATTTCTCTGCGTCTCTTGCTTGTTGTATGTGACTTTTGTTTTCCGAGTAACCAAACAAGTCACGGAGTTTCTATTTAGGTTTTCTTCTTTTCAAACGTATTCCCCACATTTGTGAGATTTGCGAGTTCCTAATTTTCTTTTATTGAGAAGTTACTTAAATCTAAGTGCCTATTTTTTTTTTTTAATTATTATCTCATATTATTGGCTTTAGGGAAGAAAGAAGGAAGATTAAATCTTGAGATAGTTTAGTGAAAGAAAACTAATCTGTTAGAATTTCATTCATCGTGTAAAAAATGCTATACAGTGACTGAATAAATTCTTGTCTAACTAACTGAGCAATTTGTCTCGGCTACCACTAGACTACTAACACACGTATACAAAGCTGTTACAACTACTAACTGCTTTAGCTATTCCATTATTACTCCTAACATCCCCTCAAACTTAGAGTCCTAAAATCTGGGACTCTAAGTTTGGATCTAAAAGTATTGAAAGCTGAACTAGAAATTGCCTTTGTGAAAACATCAGCTAATTGGTCAACTGCTAGAACATGTCGTACTTCCAAGAGCTTCTATTGAATCTTTTCACGAACAAAGTAAAGATCCAGTTCAATATGCTTTGTTTGAGCATATAGAACTGGATTTGCTGCAAGTTGTACAGTACGTAGGTTATCACACCAGACAATAGGCTTCTTTGTGCTTTGTACTTTCAACTCTCCAGGCAGCCCTTGAACCCAGCTTATCCCTACAACTAAACCAGCTAGACTATGATGCTCTGCCTCTTTTGATGACCTTGACATAGTGTGCTGCTTGTGTGCTTGCCAAGAAATTAGATTAGATCCTAGGAACAAACAATAGGTTGATTTGAGCGTCTACCATCCACATCCGATGCCCAATCAGCATCACAAAATCCAACCAGATTGAGTTGAGATAAAGAACAGGAAGTAAGATGCAAACCAAACTCAATGGTTCCTGCCAAGTAACGCAAGATCCTTTTAACAGTTTTCCAATGAGCTTTTAAAGGATTTTGCATAAATTGACATACTTGATTGACTGAATACGCCAACTCTGGTCTGGTGATTGTAACATACTGTAAAGCGCCCACTGTACTTTTGTACAATTGTGAATCAGTGACTGGATCATTGCCAAAAGTTGTCAACTTCTGATGAGTGGTTAGAGGGGCTGTGGCCTCTTGAGCATACCGCATCTTTGGTTTACATAACAAGTCACGTATGTATTTTGCTTGACACAGGTGAACGCTAGTGTCAGTTTTTCTAACCTGAATTCCTAGGAAGTAATCCACTTCACCTAGATCTTTCAATGCAAACCTCTGATTCAACTTGGTAATTACTTCCAACACTGCTTCATTACTACTTCCAGTTACTAGAATATCATCCACATAAACTAGAGCAAATAGTGTAGCTTGAGGAGTGATGTTGATAAAAAGAGATTGATCTGATTTTGATGACTTAAAACCAAGCTTACTCAGTGTAACTTAGAGTTTTTCAAACCAAGCTTGAGGAGCTTGTTTGAGACCATAAAGTGACTTATGAAGCTTCCATACCAAAGATGGAATTTTAGGTTCAGTGAAACCAAAAAGGTTGTTCCATGAATACTTCCTCTTGCAATTCACCGTTTAGGAAAGCATTATTGATGTCAAGCTGCCTTATTGTCCACTGTTGGCTGAGAGCCAAAGTTAGAACAATCCTAATGGTTTTAGGCTTTACAACTGGACTGAATGTCTCTCCAAAGTCAAAACCTACCGCTTGGTGAAAACTTTTGGTTATTACTCTGGCTTTATACTTGTTTATTGAGCCATCTGGATTCCCTCCACTTACACCCCACTACTTTCCTTCTGGTAGTGATTCTAAACTCCCTGTATTATTCCTAAGTAAATCCAAATACTCATCTCTCATTGCTTGCTACCAGTGAGCATGTTCCAAAGCCTCTGCTGCTGTACCTGGTTCTTTTGCTGCCGTGTAGACTTTAGGCTTGAAAATACCAGCCTTTGCTCTAGTTTTCATACGATGAACATTAACAGAAATCTTTGAGCTTTTATTTGTTATGGTTGAAGAAGATGGAACCTGCAAATCAAGAGCTATAGTAGACGGAGAGTTTCCAGATGAAACATATTGATCCTTCACATTATTATCATTTTGTATTCCATCGGAAACTTGCTGTGAAACAGAAGGAGAAGATTGAGGAGTAAAACCAGAAGAAAAAGAAGGAAGAATAAAGAGAGAATTTGGAAGAGATTCAGATGAGGGACTAGAATCTGAGGACTGAACAGATTTAGCAAAGGGAAAAGAGAACTCTTCAAAGACAACATCTCTAAATACAAAAAATTCTGCCAGTTGCATCAAGACATTTATAACCTTTGTGGTTTACGCTATAACCAAGAAAGGTGCGCGGGAGGATTTGTAAGCAAATTTATGGCATTGTAAGGCTTAAGATTTGGAAAACACAGGCGACCAAATGTTTTGAGTTGATTATATAGTGGTTTGACATGAAACAGTGACTCAAGAGCAGATTTATTGTGTGGAACAGGAGTAGGTAATCTATTGATAAGATACATAGCAATTCTAAAGGCTTCATTCCAATATGTAAAAGGCAAATAAGGATGAGCCAAGAGGGTTAAGTCATTTTCTACAATCTGTTGATGTTTTATTTCAAGAAATCTGTTCTGTTCATGAGCATGGGGACAAGGATGCCTATGTAAGATGCCATGTGAGGTCAGTAAGTCATTGAAAGGTCTGTATTCACCCTTAGTCAGTTTAAACTGTTTTAATTTTGTGGCCCAATTGAAGCTCAACCTGGTTTTTAAAGTCAACAAAGGTTTGCCAGGATTTTGACTTATGTCTTAAGAGATATAACCATGTGAAACCTGTGAAATGGCCAATGAAATGAATATGCTACCGATAATCGTTAGTAGAAGTGGGAGAAGGACCCCCAGATATCTGAATAAACCAATTCAAGGGGTTTGGTATAGACAATTTCAGAATGTGGAAATGGAGACTTGTGCAATTTGCCAAGACAACAAGCTGAACAATTTGTATTAGAGATTTTATTGATAGTTTTGAGATTACATTGTGACATTATGAGCTTTACAGTTGCATTTGAGGGATGGCCTAATCTATTGTGCTAGACACTGAATTGGGAGGAATTAGTAGATGAAACATTACACAATAGATTTGTATGTAGTAGGTATACTAGAAGGAACATCAATAGAAAAATTTGAAGAGTTGGAATTGAATTGAGACAATGAGAAAGGCTGTTCGAAGGGAATTGGCTTGGGAAGCTAGATTTGTGACCTGTCAAAGACAGAGACCCCTTCAGATGACCCTTTAGAAGTATGGCTGGAGCGGCAAGACCCTTCACAAAACAGACACCAGGATGAAACTCAAAATACACTTGATTATTTGAGGCAAACTTGGATACACTTAACAAATTTTTTGTGATTTTGGGAACATGTAAGAGCTGTTTTAAAGACAAAGTTTTAGATGCAATAAAAGGAGATAAAAACTGAGAACAACCAACAGGTTTAATATGTAAACCATCCCCCATATGAACTTGATCAAAACCTACGAACTCTCTTTTAGTCATTAGATTAGTTGAATCAACTGTGAGATGGTTGGTTGCCCCTGAATCTAGATATCGATCTAAATCCATACTATTACCAAGATACCATGCTGAATCATGCACACTTTCTGGTGTAGCAAGCGTTCTAGTCATTGGTGTGAAGTCTGCATACTGTTGCTGTGAAGTATGACCAGAATAAAGACTAAAACCCAGCAATATTGCCCATGGTATGCCACTCTGAAAACGAGGTTTTGTATTGAACTGAGAAGGAATAGTAAAAGAATGATCAAAAGATAGTAACAATTTAGGACCACATCTCCTGTTTTGCCAGAGTTGACATTGCACTTTGTTGGCTTGCCACTAGTTTCAGCCTCCTGAATATCTGCCAAAATCACGACCTCTTGACATAGGTAAACTTGGAAAAGAACCTTCTTGACCAGAAAATCTGGGAGCCTTGAAAGTGGGATTCCCATTGTAACCAGAAAAACCATAAGAATAACCAGTATGACTAGAAAATTGTTTCCTTGACCCAAAAAAGGGTGATCGACCAGAATTGCTAGAATGAGCAAGATTTGTAGTAAAACTGGCAGAATCAAGTCCTTTAAAATTCTTTTCAATTCATGCTTCCTGAGTGAATAACAATGATTCAATTTCTTCTATTGTAAACAGCTCTGACCTTGTGTTAATAGAAATCACAAAGGTTTCATATTCAGGAGAAAGTCCATCAACAATTGAATCAACATGATCTTTTATTGGTAGTCTATGATTAACGAGGGCCAACATGTCCACACAGTATTGAACTCGTAAAAGAACTTCATTCATGCTCAGATATGCTTTCTTTAGGGTTTGAAGCTGAGTTTTGAATTGTGTTACCTTTGCAGGAATCTGAGAAGCGAAGTAGACCTCCAAAGTGCTCCAAACCTATGATGAAGAATTGCAATTGACTACCTGAGTGATTACACCTTTGCTGACAAATGCGAGTAGCCAGGACAAGATCAATTGATCTTGTTGCTCCCAATCCTGAAATTCAGGATAAATCTTTCTGGTGAGTCGATCTTCGTTTGAAAGAAACTTCAAAGGTGGCCAAACCGATTCAGAGAGAAAATCTTGAAGTCAATGCCCTCTAATAGTAGCAAAAACTTGTTTCTTTCAAACAAGGAAATTGTTTTAATCCAATTGTGAAGAGATTGGATGAGGAAAAGTGACTGGAACAATTCGTGTTGAAGAACCTGTGCCTGAGCTTGAGCTTCCACCAATGGTGGTTTTTGATGATCATTTCGGTGCTGGAACTGTCCGCTCTGATACCATATTAGCTTTAGGGAAGAATGAAGGAAGATGAAATCTTGAGAGTTTAGTGAAAGAAAACTAATCTGTTAGAATTTCATTTATCGAGTAAAAAATGCTATACAGTGACTGAATAAATATTTGTTTAACTAACTGAGCAATTTGTCTCAGCTACCGGCTACCAGCTACCAGCAACCACTAGATTACTGACACGTGTACAAGGCTGTTACAACTACAAACCGACTTTAGCTATTCTATAATTGCTCCTAACACGCATGCTGTTGATCAATTTGCTCTGAAGCTCGGATTCCTCTTGTTTTTTTTTTCGATCAATTTGCTCTGAAGCTCGGATTCCTCTTGTATTTTTTTTTTATCAATTTGCTCTGAAGCTCGGATTCCTCTGGTTTTTTTTTTCCACCTGTGTGGAGAGAGTCAAGAAATAATTATGCTCGTTAACTTTTCTAGAGCTGAGAAACAGTCAAAAGTTGTCCCTTTTTCTTGTCTAAACAAGGTTGGGCCAATGGCAATGATCAATTTGTAGACCGTTGAGTAATTTTCAGTATAATGGTTACTATTCCAAGTTGGAGAACGGCATTGTACACAAAGTCTTCTAAGAAGAAAAATGTGAAGCTCAAACTTGGACCACTCGCAACTTTCATGAACTTGGAGCCCGGAATTGGTTTCCCGTTTTCAGTTTGCTACGGGTTCACCACTCATCCATATATAAAACCATTAAATTAAAGTAATTAATGGTCTTAGTTCTTTTATACTGTTGTTTGCGAATCTCCCTTCAGACTACGTTAAAGTAGTAGGTGGCTCTCTTGCTAAGCTTAGTGATGCGAGTTTAAATAGATAGTAGTGGTTCCTAATTTTCTTTTTCTTGTTTTCCCCCTCATCCAAAACAGAGAATTTTTTTATTAATCAGAACAACTAGTAATCTAGTTATTTAAAAAAGATAACCAACTGTTTGCTACTCAACTAATTGTATAAGAATTAAACAGCGCATTTTACAAGGTCATGATTGGCGCGATATGCATGCTGAGTGAAATACGGAAGAACCACTCTATCGTATGCGAGAACTCTTCTTCACGGGTCCTACAAGTTTTAGTTTGTAACTTTGTGTGGCCTCGAGTCGATTATTCACTCTCTATGCACATTAGAAATAGAATCAGAATGGATTTTGTTGTAGTTTCTCTTTCTCCATATGATATCGAGGTAACGTCATCTTAGATAATCTAAGGGTCCGTTTAATAAATATATTTGAAGTAGTGATTTGATTTGAGTTATGTGATTTGAATTAAGATTTAAGTTAGTGATTTAAATTGTTATCTGAATTAACGTTTAGATATGCATTTAAGTTTTAATCTGAGTATAGAATAAAATTGAAATTTGTGTTTGGAGAGGAAATGAAAAAAGTTTTTTGATTTATTAATAAATCTAATAAAATCTTAATGTTAATTATTGTAAAAAATATGCAATGTGGATCTTAATTTATTTCTCTCTTTATTAGGAGCACAATAAAAAAAAGAATCATTTCATTTAGATATCAAGTGAAGAAGTTATGATTTTTTTCCTCAAATATAAGAGAAAGAATTTTAGTTTTTACTGTAGCAAAGATATCCGAACATTAAGAGTTTAGGGGGTGGTCAGAACTTTAAAAACTTGAATTCTTGATACTCATTTGATTCGGATTTTGGGGGAAACAAATACGTATCTGAAGGATTCTTGATACTCGAATTTAAATTTGAGTCTATTGAGTCAAATGAATACTCTAACCAAACGCACTCTAAAAGCTTCATTAAGGCTGAAGTGGGCATTGTTGCTTTTATTGCACTTGTTTAAATATTTCCATCTAAACCCGTTTTCTTAATTGTAGGGTAGAACGTTGATTACTTGCAATTTACTGAACCAAAACCAAAAATAATATTAATTTATTAC
>CAMOHE010029605.1:0-15768 GCA_946598075.1 Artocarpus hirsutus | reverse complement strand
GAATGGATTTTGTTGTAGTTTCTCTTTCTCCATATGATATCGAGGTAACGTCATCTTAGATAATCTAAGGGTCCGTTTAGTAAATATATTTGAAGTAGTAATTGGATTTGAGTTATGTGATTTGAATTAAGATTTGAGTTAATGATTTAAATTGTTATATGAATTAACGTTTAGATGTGCATTTAAGTTTTAATCTGAGTATTGAATAAAATTGGAATTTGTGTTTGGAGAGGTAATGAAAAAAGTTTTTTGATATTAGGAGCACAATAAAAAAAGAATCATTTCATTTAGATATCAAATGAAGAAGTTATGATTTTTTTCCTCAAATATAAGAGAGAGAATTTTAGCTTTTACTGTAACAAAGATATCCGAACATTAAGAGTTTAGGGGGTCATAACTTTAAAAACTTGAATTCTTGATACTCATTTGATTCAGATTTTAGGGGAAACAAATACGTATCTAAAAAATTCTTGATACTCGAATTTAAATTTGAGTCTATTAAGTCAAATTAATACTCTAACCAAACGCACTCTAAAAGCTTCATTAAGGCTGAAGTGGGCATTGTTGTTTTTATTGTACTTGTTTAAATATTTCCATCTAAACCCGTTTCTTAATTGTAGGGTAGAACGTTGATTACTTGCAATTTACTGAACCAAAACCAAAAATAATATTAATTTATTACGATTCAGAAGAACGCTCCCTGGCTATCAGTGCCTCAGTTTGGGGACTGGGATCAGAAAGGTCAAGTGCCAGACTACTCTATGGATTTCTCGAAAATCAGGGAAATGAGGAAGCAAAACAAGAGGGACGTGTCCAGAGCAAGTCTTGGAAATGAGGAAGAGCTCATTGCGCCAACTACCACCGGTACAAACACTGCCCAAAGTGATGACCACCACCCCCCTTACCATGAGAACCTCCACTCTCCGTCTGTAAGATTCCTTGTCCTGCATGCTTTGTGCCTCTTCTTTTGGTACTATTTGTATAGGGTCATGGATTAAATATTATATTCAAGAAAGCGGCAGCAGTTGCTTCTGTTATTAATAAGGGGAGCTGTATTATGAACCAATGTTAATGATGGTGACATGCGTGTGGTGGACACCATTTCTTAAATTTGGTGGGTCATGTTCTTGCTGAGTGGGTAGCGGATATTAATCGGCAGAGAGATTTTTTTAATAAACAAAGAAACCAAAATAACAATACCATACCTTTTGGTAGAACCGGAATCAACTAGTTTGGGAAATAGAATAATTTATTACTAGCTTGTTTGCCGGTCGATGTTTCTTTTTCTTGTGCTAAGACATAGGAAAACTGTGATTTTTGGGTCAATATGTCTCACCTCTTTCCATTTACTTTTTCATTTTTATTTGTTTGTAACAAATGTTAGTTTCCTGGCTACAGTTTTTTTTAGAGGAATTCAGCTTTTATGCTGCCCACGTATTGCAGTTGTTTTACGCTAGAATAACAATCAAAACGACATTAATCAAATGGCATAAATTTTCTTTTTTTCCTTTCTGGTGTCTCCTTAAAAAAATGTCACAAAGAACGAATCAAAATCAGCATCCTTTATCATACGATCTCTATTTCTGCATTTAGAAACAAGAATGGGATGTTTGGTAGAGATATATTACCTGAGCCACACGCTAAGCCAAGTGGTCACACATGCGTAAGATGTTTAGGCCACATGATGTGTCAAATAATGCTAATGAAGCAAAATCAAGACGGGATATTCTCTATGGGCTACAGAAATGCAATAAAATAACTGAAAAAACTACTGTTAAATAACAATTAAGAATGATACAAAGATATACCTAGGTCGCACGCAACTTGAAGTGGTGCACATGCACCAACTCTTTTAGGCCATAAAATTTAGATCAACAATGCTATAAAAAAGTACAGAATAAGGAGGTCAATAACTATACTTTAGCTGGCTTCATTCTCCAATCAAAAGAAATATGTGGACGGGGAAAGTAACTAGGAAGAAGAGGTCGATTATTACATTATAATAAATATTGGTCGCAATGAAATACTATTTTTATACAATTGCAGATTTTATAACTGGATGAGATTTTCAGTGATTGGTAATGAAAATTTTTTCTTTCCTTGTTATTATTATTTTTAATTCCTTGTCTTTCATTGGGTGATTTAACTACCATCTCATAGTTTTTGTTTCCTTTTTTTTCCTCTCTAAACAGACGAGAAGGAGCCTTCAATTGTTGCGTGAAAGCATAAACACAAGCAAACGCGCAGTAATGCAAAATTCTTTCCCGTTGTCTGTTATTTGTCTTCTAATTTTTTTTTTTCACTTTCTTAAACTTGTTTTAAGCTATTATCTGTGATTTTACACCACCTCCCCGCCCAAAACCCAATTTCCAACGTCTTTTATGAGCTAGGGAGGGCTTTGGAAATGTATTAATGGATTCTTTTGACTTCTGAGTAGTGATTTTTCTTCGCTCGTTGCTTGATACTTTTGGGTGTGTACTTGCTGACGTTATTATGATTGAAGATTCTAAACATGATATTTGGTACGACCTGTAAATTACAAACTTTGAGCAGAAAGAAGTGAATATGAGATGTTCCCATCATTTAACGATTTTTATTATTTGTTTATTTATTTATTATTATTTTTATAATTATTATTATTATTATTATTATTAATGCTGCTGCTACTATTAGTATTACTATTGTTGCTAATATCATCTGAGGACTTGGCAGTTGCCGATGGCACTCTGGTGCACATTGATTCTTGAATTGAGATTCTAACAAGCTAATGTTTAAATTGATGAGAATGTTAATGTTAATGATATTATTATTAGAGACATTACATGTCATGCCACATTTTTAAAAATTATGTTAATTTATACCACATATTATCATTTACATTACATGTTAAATTATACAACAAGTGAATATGTATGGCATTTATAAAAAATAAATCTTAAAAGATGGTATTTATGAAAGTTCTCTTGATAGTGAACATGCAAGCCTTCTCCAAAGCCCCAACCCACCCCTAATCCCTGTATCGCTAAACCAAAGGTTTGACAAGGGTTTGGCAAGAATGTTTAGTGCTTTGGACTGTTTTAAACTTGTTTTGGAAGATTGGAACAATGACATGTTATAATTTTGCTCTTAAAAAAATATTAAATTATGAACCCTATTGTAATGATTTGTTTTGTAGGGTTGTTTTGTATTGTTTTGTTTGAATTTTTGATAACGTTTTCAAGATTATAGGGTGTTTGCAAGAGTAGGAACCGTAAATAATGTATAGCTCTTACATGCTATAGTATGAAACAAAAATTTGTTATAATGTAAAACTCTCATATGCTATAATGTGCGGTTTCAATATTAAAGTCAGAACTCTTCTCTTAAATATCTAACTTTAGACTATCAAGTATTAATCCTGTTTAAATAGTTTTTTTCCAACCTAAAAAATTTGAATTGTAAAGGTGAGCTGAAAACTACTTAAAAGCTTCCCAAACCATTTTAAAGTCATCATAGGGTTGAGAGTTTTTCAAACGGCTAAAGAAAAAGTATAAACGCACCGATCATTGTATGTCTTTATGTCGGAGTCACTTACCATGAACTGAAATATTATCCATTACATACTAGTCATTTGGGGTCAATTTGTAATTCTTTGATCCATTATTTTCTAATGGTCAATTCAAAAAATATCACTTGTATGGCATTGTTTGTCATCTTACACTTCTATAAAAAAGTTGAAAACATATTATTTTTAAAGAGTATAAAGATAAAATTAGTTATAAGTATTTTAAATTAGGATTAAATAAACAAATATTATTATAAAATATTTTGGTCTTTTTGGCTAGAAAAAGTGGTATTAATCAAAAGAAGAAAAAAAAAGTGATAGAACACGATAATGATAGCAAAAAAAGCCATTTACTACCTAATTTGCTCAATTTCTGAAAAGAAAAAATGAAACAAATAAAGCCAACAATGGTGGCTTAGAAGCGAGTCGTGGGGACCTCTCAAGCAGATTGGCAGCTATGGTGTGAAGCGACCCACAAGCTTCCAGCAATTGCTCTTACAAGGAGATTTACAAGCTCGCGATGGTTATGGCTCGTAAGGAGATCCACCAAGATGACCCTCATGACGATATGGCTCACAAGGAGATTTGTGAGCTTGCGGCAGCAATGGCTCGCAAAAAGATATGCATGGCAAACAATTTCATACTGATTCTTAACAAATCGATTTCTTCAATGCATTTGCTTGTAAATTTAGATCTAAAGGTTTGTGGTGCGCGGCGTTTAAAATTTTATGGGTTTAAACTTTGTGTCTGAAATTGTAGTTTTAAACCATAATGTTTAAACGATGATAACTGTTGTTTGAAATATTAAAAGTTTAAAAGAATAATAAAACGTCATATTAGTTTCAAATTGAGAACTGCTATTTAAAAAACTATTTTCTATAAAAGAAAATGATGATAAAAATGGTTTTTATTATAAAAAATGATTTAAAATAGTTAAAAGTTCAAAGGGGGGTCAAGTTCTCAAAACTAACAGTTTAACTCGTTTTAAACGATGCTCACTACTCTAAACAATTTTAAACTTTCACCTACAAAACACATGTTCGTATAAGCCTTTAGGTTCAAAACCATTGAAAATATTCTAAATATGCATGTCAAACAACACAAATTATTCTAGGCCACTGTGAAGAGACGGTAGTGAGAGCTCGCGAGAGGAATTTGGTCAGAAGAGAGAGTGATATATATGTATATGTATCTATCTTATCAAATATGCTTTTAACTATAATAATAATAGTTCTTATCTTGCAAAAAATACCCAATTGATGACTTCAAAGTCACTCTTTAGGACCAGCATGTGCCATCTTTCTGTTGAAAATGGGCGGATTAAAGACGGGCCAATGCCGATAGCACGACTGCAAAAAAGTTGGAAAACGTGTTGTGTAAAACCGAAAGTCAGGAATAGATCGGGAGCCCATTTGTGAAAATAACTGTGTTTTATTTTACGTTCACCCAGGTAGTGTTATGTTTTAATCACGTCATACATACATCATGCTTTAAGGTGAAATCGCTACAAATTTGCTTGACCAGAAAAAACCAAATTAATTTACACATCAAGCGGTCTCCAAGTCGGTACTGCTCCATATTAGAAACAGATAACACATACGAGAAAACAATGCCTGTTGACTCTGAAGCAACCACGAGGCGAAAAGTTGGGGTATCCTAACAGAGTCGGTATGAATTGACGCGGTACTTGTACCGTGTAATTTCGAAAAATTACACCTTTTTGATAATCTGGACAACATCTTCATCTTCCAGCTCATGCTCCTGTCATTTCCAAAGTAATGAACTATGAAATCTTATTTCATCATATTAAAAATATTGATTGATCAATGACAAGGACACATTGATCATGAAAGGACAGATTGATCAGAGACGAAAACTCTTAGAAAGGGAATCAACATAAAGAAAAAGAATGTTACAAACCTTGCCAACTCTTTGTGGCTTGTGTTTCGCACTAGACCCCCAAACTAGAGCACTGCAAAAATTTGTAAGATTCTATTTTAAAAACGTGCAGGATTGAACCCAAATAAACTAAACCAGAAGAAAACTAAAAAAAAGTAAAACTGCCGCGCAACGTACTCTGATGGTAAATACATCACCTATACCTTAACACATTAGAAATGCTAACACTGGGAAAGATGGCTTCTAGATTGGGAAAGGCTTTTTCAACCTAAACTAAGAGTTGTTATTTCAAAAGCTTTTAGTGCTCAGAAGGCAGCCCTATCACGAAACACTAATTTCCACCCAAACATAGAAGATAGATCAATGTGTACTTGTTGACATTAATAACTTGCTACCTCAGCCTGCGATCAGATGTTCATCATACTACCTCAGCCTGCCATCAGATGTTCATCGTACTTGCTTTCAATGTAATAAAAGCATGAGGGATCTGAAAGAGGCCACTTACTATTTAAATTGCTTAAGCATGTCCTTGTGAATTCGCTCACAGAAGTCCTCGACTGTCCTCTTCTTAGATGACAGAATCACAGGGTCTTCATAGTCCGGATTCATCCCTTTAGGTTTTGTGTAAATACGAGTTAAATTAAGATACTCCCATATCTTTTCAAGCAGACCGTCGAGGTTCCATTCAAGGTGAGCACTGCAGAATAATCATAGTGAATTTTGATTAACTACGAAGTTATAAATGAGGTTAACATGAGCCCAAGCAATCTTCTCAGAAAACATTTACTTGGTTTGTTAAACATAAATAAGAGTGGTTGTAATGGCAACTATTAACCAGAAGAATTGGTGCTAGATAATCCAATTTCAAGGCCAAATGGACCAGCAATTACAAGGCAAATGATATTAGTAAAGTCCAAGACAGTCATTCAGCCTGACCACGCTTGTACCTTTAAACAGCTAATAAAATTTTGCTAGGTATCCCATTTTCAGATATTTTGTTTCACTTACTTAATACGCAATACAAGCACAATAATTGTCCCAAGTATCGATGCACTAAGGAACTCTTATATATAAAATATACCGTAACTGCTGAACACCAGGTGAATTAAATAAGCGGGTTTCTCATAAATTCCATTTAAAGTTATCAAGTAATCAAAATAAGAAGGATCAATTAATGCATCAAAGTTGGATATTGAATAGAAAAGAAAAGAACGTCCTCATGTATCGGCGAAGATTATAAAACCTAAAAAGAGAAAAAGAAAAACAGCACCAGCAAGAAAAATAAGTACCTGATTGGACAATAGTGAGGGAGTTTATCCAAAATCTCCAACTCTTCAAGTGTAATCTGATCAATCTTGTTCACAACATAGATGCAGGGCATGTATATCCTGCTGCCCTCAATTACATCTATTAGATCATCAGCAGTTGCATCATACCGAAGAGTAATATCAGCATTGTGAATCCTGTATTCACTACATATTGCCTTCACAGTATCAAGGTCCAGATGTGTGTTGGCAACTGTTGAGGTAAAATTAATCCCACCCTTGTCTTTCTTCCTGAATGTCAGATTAGGTGGCTCTTTGTTCAACCTGGTTCAGAACACAAGTCCTTAGCTAATTACATGCAGAAGTTACAAAAGAAGACCATGGGAGTAGACTAGACCAGACAATGAGATGGCTCCACATTGCAACTGAAAGGCATGAACTTTAGGCTGTGAAATCTCTCAAGAAGTAATTTCCATCTATATCTGTCCAACATAATTTGACTATTTCACCTTGATTACCACTTTTATGCCAAGCAGTTTCATTAACAGTATTAGTAACACTGCCATCAAAATGTACATTATTTTATTCAAATTAGAAATGAAATCTTGAATGAGAATGGTCACAACTCAATTGACAAAATACTATTTTCAAAAAGTTCTGTGCCACTCTTGTTCCTCATCTATTTTATTTCTGTAAAATTTACCAAAAAATGACCTACTAGGTAAAGTGTATAGAGAAAAAAAGAACGCTTAACTTCATATTTCTTACCTTATACCAAATCCCTCAAGCTCCTTCTCTATTAAACGTTTGTGAGTTATTGGTTTTATTGCATCGAGGACAATTAAAATGCAATTGCATGTCCTAGCAGTACTGATCACCTGAGATTTACATTGAGATGAGTATGATCAATCAATGAGCTGAAATAAATAAGCACAAAAATATGTAACGTATGTGCACATATAAGGAACCAGAAAAATCTTAAATGCATGTTGCGAGATATCAAATTTCTATCATTAACATCTTTAAGAATATAGGATATCTATATTTTATTTTAGAAAAATGGTTCACAAAGAAAATACACTAGATACACAATCATAGTATATTTACACGAATTAAAATTTTCAAAGAGGTCCATTCGCTATTTGAAAAAGAGGCAAAGTTGGTATTTGGTAATAACTCGAAAAGACCATTACCGATTAGTGTCAACACTTGTTGAATCCCTTCATCTCTATAAAAGTACAGGTAGGAAATATTTAGGGACTAGTATTGTAAAGAAACCGGCCTTGCATCAGGGGAAGCAGGAAAACCCCAAAAATTCCACCTATGCATTCACTCGCATTAAACAACTAAGAGCCTTCCTTCTTAGCAAAAAGTCAAAGGACTAGTCCAACTCTCCCATCTCAGTAAGACTAAAGCATACTTCCTTCAGCTATGAATAAAAATTAAAGTTCTGGGTAGAGTCCTAAGAGTAAAAGCAACAAGACAACGTTGATCCTAAGTGCCAAGGTTTTATAGAGTAGAAAGTGAAACACACTACCCTACTTTATTACACGGACTTGGAGCTGGAAAGCGAGTTTAGTTTTTGAGAATATTGTTTGTCCGAAGTCATCTAGAAGCAAGCAAGCATGTCAAACACATATTTCTTATCAGGTTTTCAAGCGTGCCACTTTCTAAGCATGGTCGGACAAACCTCATCAAAAGACTAAAATTAAACGCTCAACATCATGCATGATATACGCTTTTAATTTTATTTTAATTTTTTCCATGTATGCCTTTAAGTCGATGCGCACATGCAATACGCTGTCTACAGCTTTGTTTGGCAACGTCATTCCAACTATATAGTTCTAACTACTATACTATAAAGCTCTCACATGCTACAACAAATTGGTTCCTACTATGTAGTTCTAAATTCGTTCCCAAACACACTCTAGATTTGAGTAAATGATGGTTCAAAAACCCGGTTGCATCAAGAAGACGATCAAGAAGTGTTGCAAAAGTACTTGATACGAGTTTAAAACTAGTTCCTTCCCTTACTTATGAACATGTTAAGCTCATGTCTAGTCGCAACAAGTCGAACAACTCCCATGAGTTCATGACGATAGTGTCCCACTAACATATTTTAGATCTGACAATAAACACACATCTTAAAAACTTACAGTGGAATATGAATGGTCTATCTGGTTCAAGTCAAGTACACTTAATCTGTGACTCTGTAAGACAAAGGTCATATTGGGTTTTTTGATGCTGACTAAGACTTATTATTTTATTTATTATAATGCCTATATATGATTCAGTCTAAAAAACCTATGACCTACACAGTATTACTTTAATGTTCTCTGGTTAAGGGACATCATTTCAGGAAAAGTAATACGGACATGATGTTATTGCTAGTAGCTTAGCATCAGCACAAAATAGATAAAATCAAACCAAAATCGACTATAAAGTTTAACATCCACTTAGCTATTACTTGTGTTCTAATGCAATTCTTCAGCTGTAAATTGGAAATAATGTCACATGCCATATACATACATATATACATACACACAAATATCTCATGTTTACCTGCCTTCCCCTACCCTTCCCATCCTTTGCACCCTCAATAATTCCGGGAAGATCCAAAAGCTGCCAATTAAAACACGAGTTATAGCAAAAGCTTGAAAAAAAATTCAGTCCTCAAGTTTCTCTTTTGAACTTGTACGAATCCATTAGTCATCTCTACATAAATCACCTCATCATTGTATGCTTCTAACTGGAAACTACATTAGGTATCTTCAGTTATCATACAATTATACGTGTCTTTAAATATGTTGTTTTATATTTTAGATTGCATGATCAATAACAACAACCACTAAAGTAACCAATAAACTAGATAAGAGAGTAATGTAACCATTATAGATCATTATTTACCTGAATTTTTGCTCCTCGGTACATGATCACACCTGGGATGCAAGTTAAGGTAGTAAATTCATAGGATGCTACCTGTCAACATATAATTAAATAACAGAAGATTTAAAACTTATTTGGAACATGCGTGAACTCATATATGAAGTAACACTAAAAACACAAAATAGTAATTAGGTTTCAGGCTGTAAACAAGTTCTTAGACTCAAAATAAAGGCACCACAAAATAATTCAGGGAATTTACTCTTAAAATAAATATAAGCAGTAATTTTTCTTTTGAATTCTATGTGCTTTAAGTGATCTAACCAGACCAACAGAAAGTTGCAACTCTCTTCACATTTGTAAAGAATATACTTTTTATGTTTCCTCATGTTACTTTCATTATTAAGCGAGCTCTAAAAGTTTTAAGCAGTTAATTTCCCGTTTAAAAGTATATTTTTAAAGAAAGTGCTAGCTACTTCTTCTTTTCTTGATAGAAAAAGAAAAAAAAAAAAAAGAACAGATAGTACCTAGTACCTACTTCCATGTTAAGAGAACATACTTACAACTTAATTGGCCTTATTCAAGTTAAAAGCATAATAGCAAGAGACAGTTTCATACCTCCGAAAAGGTTCCTGTTAGTTTATTCAATAGTGTAGATTTCCCAACTGATGGGAAACCCACCAGACCAACTCTTGCATCTCCACTTTTAGTAACATCAAAACCCTCACCAGCACCACCACCTCCTTTTGATGTAGGCGTAAGGAGTTCTCTCCGTAGCTTTGCAAGTTTAGCCTAGCACAAATTGAGCAAACGACATACAGATACCTTCTGTTAAGCCAAATCAATATCACAAAATCAAGACACATGCAAGAGAGACATTGGCATGTACATTGTTTTTTTATTTTTTTATTTTTTATTTTTTTATTTTTCCTAGAACTTGGAATAGATAATAAAAAGTAAATAAATATATGAGGACATGTCTCTAGGTTTTTTTTTTTTTTTTTTTGGGGAATGAAGGATAGTTCTCTAGTTGGCTCCCAGAAGACAATTGACAAATTAGCCCAAAAAACCAAAAAAAAAAAAAAATACCTTGAGCAAGCCCAAGTGATGGGCAGTTGCCTTGTTCTTTTGAGTCCTTGCCATCTACATAAACAAGGGGAAAAGGCAAACATTAATTTGCATTTAATTTATCAGATTCCATTGATTTCAATCTATTACATAATATAATCAGTGTCAAATTTTTAGGAACTCAACAGAAGACAAAATTGCAAAGACATCTACTTTCTTTCCATTTCATTTGCGTTTCACAGTGAACGCCATTTCTTTTCAGAGATTTTCGAACTTATTCAAGAACTAAAAACCTTGGCTCCAAAACATAAATAATTGAATAAATGATTAGATTTCTCTTCACAATAAAAAAAAAAAAAAAAGAAAGAATCCAAACTGATGGCACTAAAACCCTAAACATCTATATTGTGCTTTAACGGAGATCAAAAATTTTAATTTCCCTCCATTTCTTCTATTTACTCGGTGAACCAAACTTAATTGTATAAGGTTCAACAATTTCGCAGAAGAGGAAAAAAAATACAGCGAGAGAGAGATGTGTAAATACGAACCTCATCTTCGATGTCCTTGATCTTCTGCATGACTGTCGCCATGGCCGACTGGAGTAGCGAAGCTCAGGAGGTGAGAGAAGCACTCAAGATCACGTATGTACGGACAATTCGTAGATTTGGCTCCGATGATTTTGCGAAGCGTAAGAAGAAGAAGGGCAAAATTTGAAAAAGGGGTTAAAAAGAAAATTTGAAATTAAATAAATGATTTTTTTTTTAACATTAAAAAAAGGTTTTTTTTTTTTAGCATCGAAGTTGTTTTATTTTTTTTTAAAGAAAAGAAAAAAATGACTGTATTGAAAAGATGAACCTAATTAGGGTGGAAACAAAAAAAAAACTATTTTGATGCCTAAAAAGTTAGTTTTTTATGCCTAAAAACAAAAAAAAAAGAGATTATTGACCAAATAAATTTTTTTAAAAAAGCCCCCAAAAGAAGCTACGAGAAGCAAAGTTTTTTTATGCCCAAAAAAAAAAAAAAAGAGGTCATTAACCAAATAAAATTTTTTAAAAAAGTCATTTTTAAAAAAGCCCCAAGAAGGGCAAAATTTGAAGCAATGGAGGCGTATCTGTTATCAATCGGAAGAGGTTTGTCTAATGACCCACTGGACCAGATTATCCAGTGACTTGGCCTTAATGAGCTAGAGAAAATTATAGAGAAATTTTCATAAATGTCAATTTTAAAACTTACTTTTATAAGTACCACACACATATATTTATGATACAAGTTAACATATAATATAAACAGTAGTATGATATAACTTTTTTTAAAGATGGTATGAATAAACACAACTTTTAAAAGTGTCATATAACATGCATTTTTTTTTCAAAATTATACGGATGTCCTCTTAAGTGAGTGAGTTTTAAAATCAACTTCTAACTTTGTCTTTTCATAAATGCCTTTCTTTATTTTTAAAATACTAATTATACATTTATTGTTTTTCCCTTTATAATTCACTCTAAAAAAAACCTTCATTCTCTCTTTCTCCCTCTCTCTCCCTCTCTTCACTCTAGGTATCTCCGCACCCCCGTCCCCCCACATCCTTTCTCTCATCTCTTCTCTCTTCCATTAGTCCAAGCTTTGTCATGGAGGTAGTGCTACTTCATTGTCCTTGGGCCGTCACCCATAGATTTGTGATGCCCCCATCGATTGCGAATGAATTTTGATCTCTTCTATATAGAGTCTCAAGCTTATTCCATGAGCACGACGAAGATTGATCTAATGTCGGTGAGCATCATGGTGAGTCTACTGGTTCACGATGTTAACAGTGACGACACTTCAAGTTTCGGCGCTCTAACCTGCTGTCGTTTGAGGTGAGATCGCACAACTTCTCCTCTTTAGCACCGATGAACAAACCTGAGTTCTCTGATGCTTGAAATTGCTCACAACAGTGATGCCCTGTGTTTTGGCTGTGAGTAATAGGACTTTACATTACCTATGTTTGCTTTTGTGATTTAAGTTCTATTGTTTAATGCTCTGATTTGAGTTTCATTTTTGGATTATTGCATAGCCTTAGAGCTTTTAGGGTAAGAAACAAGCATAATAAGTTAGGAGACTCTTAGCATCTTATGGTTTCTTTGTGTTTAGACTAAAAGCAATTATTTTGTTGTTGAGTGTTGAAAAGGAGGATTTGGACCAGAGACACCTAGGGACTACTGTTTATTAGCTTGGCTTATTTTGTTCTTTAGATTTTAAGTATTTGTATTATGCAAGTGTAAGCTTTAGTCACTTTCAAGATCTTTCCTCTCTCTCCCTCTCTTCTTTTTGAATTGCTCTAGAAAGGAAACACTAGAAAATGCTACCTCTAACTTTAGTTTAATCTTCTTCTTTTCCTTTTTTTTTTTTTAATTGCATTGTTTGACTTTGTTTGTTTGGTTGATTTTGCTGATGCTTTTGATCAAGCATTTAACAAATTTTTGTAATTTTTAGTTATGGAGCTTTTGTAACCCGGTCCCTAAATGTTTCAGTTATAATTTGGTTTTTTGAGTTGGATAAAAAAAATTTGGAGTTTTTGGATATGGAATTTTTGGAATGTTCTAGTTGTAATCTACCAGATTGTTATTTTTTGTTTTATTCAAATTGCATTTAGTTTATTTGGTTCTAATCTGAAAGATAATCTATAGATTCTATGACAGAATATGGCAAGTTATGCGATGGATCTTGGCAGGTTCCATGATGGATCTTGACGAGTTCTGTGATGGATCCTAGTAGGTTCTACCTCTAGAACCTACCAAGTTATACAAGGAAATTGTGTGACTTAGGATATCTCCTTGGAGATCTTGAGGTAGTCTATGGTATGGATAAATCTTTAGTTTGGTATTGCAAAATATGGTGACTATAGATAATATTACCAAAGATTCAAGACACCACAGGATGAGTAAACCTATTGATGAGTAGTATCACATTGTTAAAACTTTGCAAAGTGGCAATGTGATGGTTTTGCTAATTAGCATCTAAGGATAATGTTGTCTATTCTTTTACTATGACCTTGGTAGTTAGGGGTTCTATGAAAGGCATGGGGATGCGCAATATGTCATAATTACTCCCGTAGGGCAAATGGCAGTTTGTTAGAATTGGTGCCTTAGGGAATAAATACTCAAATGGTATTTTATGACATTTTGGTGAATAAATAATAATGCGGATATAACATGTATTAACAATGGTTCTCATATTAGTTTCACAATAATGATTGTATATTAGCAAACATGTGATCTGTGACTATTAGGACTAAATCTTGGAATTGGGAATATATGGAGTTTATATACAGAAAAGATTCGATTATGAGATTAATAATCTAAAATACATAGTCCCCAGTCTATGTATAGAGCTAGGCAAATTAATATATGACAAGACTGTAACGGAGATTTACATCCAATTGGGAAGGCGGCTTATCTTGGACGTTGGAGCGGATTGACTCCATGGTAGACATATTGGTGTGGTAGACCTAATGGTGGTCACACACTAGACTAAATACAAAGTTAAATTGATTTAATAATAATTGTTTAACTTAAATCACTTCTTTTATAATCATTTATGTGTTATCTTAATCTTAAAGTAGATTCATGTCTCTATATTTATAGCTTGTATTTTTTGATATACCAAAGGTAGGAGTTTTGATGAATGAAGGCTCCATTATCAGTATATTAGAGATTGAATCCATATTCAATGAGAGCATAATCCATAAACACAGAATTTATACCTCTCTATAAAGAGTCAATGTTATCATTTCGATGGATAGCATTAAAATGTCCCATAATATGCGATAATTAAAAATCTCCCATAATATGCGGAAATAAATTTAAGATAGCATTATTGTTATTTTATTTCATATCGTGACTCCGTAATCCAACACCACATCTCTTACACACACATTTGTCTATTCATTCTCTCTATCATAGCTATAGCCTAACTCTTATTTGAACATGATATAACTTACATAAGCATTAAGCTTAGTAAGTACCTTATATGAATCTCATAAAACATTATAAAAACTTTAATCATAACATGAGTCATAGAATCTTTGGCATAATCATTACCATACATAAAGCACACTATATAAGAACAAATCTTTTTTTTTAATCTTTTTCTATATTAAAACCATTCATTTTATCCTTTAGGGCCTTGGTGTTGCATCGTTAACATCATTATGGCGCATCGTTATAAGAGGAGAGGGGTTGCTAACCAAACCAAACATGACAAGTCCACCTTAGAGAATAGTCCACCATGGCAGAAAAACCTCATCATTGGGTGTATAACACCTTGATTATATGAAACATATATATACATATATTTTTGAGAAAATGTCTTATGCATCATAAAACAAACGTTGAAAGCATCTGTAAAAAAAAGTTCTTCAAGACCATCATAAAAGGGATTTTTTGAAAGAGAAATGCATAAACATTAATAACATAATAACACATACCATTTCTCAAACTTTTCATAATCTTTTATTATCTTGTAAGTGAGAATGTACTTACTTGACTTATAGCAAGTTTATTTAACCTCTTGCAAGTGGATGGTTTCTCTCAACTTCCAACAACTTAAGTGCCTAAAACGTCTTTAATATAATAACGTAGTGATAAAAGAAACATTCTTTATATAAGAACAAACTCAAAACATCATATTTATCATCAAGGCAATAAGCAATATTGAAACGCCTGTAATTTTAATGGGTATGATTTTTATAAAATTTAATGAATAAAATGTCACTTTAGAACTTCTTACCAAGTCTCCATAAGAAACATTCAAAATTTACCTATCACCCACCTCTACTAACCTTGTCCCCCCTACATTAATGCTCAATTAGGTAACCTCCTTCTCATTTGGCTAAAGGTCTTTGAAGAAGACATAGAATTAATTCACCTCAACTACCAGGAGATATTGATATATTTTCTCAACCACCTTTTTAATGCTTCATTCATTTTCTTCCACAACTTGCCCCATTTGCCCCTCAATTATGTTGGCATTATTTGCTAAAAGTCTCCATGGGAGACATGATAATATTTTCTTTTAATGCTCATTTATTTCTTCCTACAACTTTCCCCATAAACCTACAATTATCTTCCG
>CAMOHE010029604.1:0-14418 GCA_946598075.1 Artocarpus hirsutus | reverse complement strand
CTTGTCCGGAGCCGCCATCACCGGCCGTACCGCCGTCATTCGACCGTAGTGTACCGACCACTTCTTGTTGTAATTCCATGTCTGAGCCCTGACAAAGCCATGGAGCAATTTCGGCGACTGATCTGCGCCTGATAAAGCTACGATTCTTGGTGCGGAGACGCTAACGCCGGCCATTGTTGTTGCCCTTTTTGTCTTTGTGATGTAGCAGCAGTAGAACTGGCTTTGGTGATTTGACGATAGTGTTTTTGAGGAAGGGTGGCGATGATGGGTTATAATTTGGGTTTGGGTGGGTTATGAGCACACAATTCTTATCACGTTCTAACCAATTGTGTAACTCCACGTCATTCTGACGTCAGATATTTCAGGGATGGAAAAAAATCTCGCTTTTCGATATGTAGTTGTCTTTTTCTTTTCTTTTTTTTTTTTTCATAATCCACACTTGGCAAAAAATGAGTAATTTTTTTGTCTAAAAAAAAGCGTAGTTTGAGTGAAAAAAAAAAAAGATAGCTCTCAAGCGATGATGTTACATAGAAGTAACTACTGTTGTTGTTAGGATCTAGCAAAAAATCAAGGTTCGGTGTGCTCTTAAATAATTTTTTTTAATCTTAAATGAAATAAGTTTTGTCATTAAAATATGACTATTTATTTATTAGCGAAGAGAAAAATAAGTAAAAATAATACTACTTGGTCGTGATAGGGCAATACGAAACAAAATTAATAAAAAATATAAAAAGTTGTCCATAAAGAAAAGCGTTGCAAGCTTCGTCCCGCTTATTGCTCTTTTTAGGGAGACTTTGACCGAGCTTTCGAGAATTGAGATATATTTTCAGCAAATAAAAAAAAGAACTAAAACATCTTTTTAGCGAAAAAAAAAAGCATTCTATAGGCAGGGTGCACCAAAATTCTCCATCCGTAAGGAATTTTATTAAAGATCATTAGATCAAAATCGAACGGTAAGAAAACTTAAAAAGAGTGTTGAGAGACAATGAACCCTACCACATGACACCAATACTACATTTAATGCCATCAATTCTAACTCAAAATACCAGCTTCCATTCTTTCTTATTCTCAGCCACCGCCCCCTTCATCTCTCACCGATCACATTCGTCGCCCCCGATCTACCACCGAGTATGGAACCGCTCCTCCAATCTACCACCGATCTCACCTCGATCGACCATGTGGCATGCACCATCGGGAAGCACGTTGCCCTCCTTCCTTCGCCACAGACATGCGTCGTTGCAGCTCACCACCATGGGAGAAGCAGACCACCACACGAGACGAAACCGCTCGGCGCCCATCTTCACTGTCTTCGCCTCACGCCTCTCCCCCTCCGCGAACCCACCACCACCTGCAAGCGATGGTCTCACGTCCCACGGCCTCACATTGTCACGTTGCTTCCCTGCCCACGGCCTCACGCCGTCACACTGGCGGGTTTTTGAGATTAATTTCTGTATTCATTCGTGTATTTGAGATCAATTTTTGTTTTTAGTATTAATTTGTGTATTAATATTGAAAGAGATGTGATTAGAATGTGTATTAATTTGTTAAAATGATGGTTTAATTTATGGGTTTGAATTTCTGATTTAATTTTTGGGTTTTAATTTCAAATTTATACACATTTATGGGTTTTAATTTCTAGGTTCAATATGTACCATTTTGATTTCTAGGTTGTTGTTGATGTTTCTTGCCATATTCTCGCCAATCTGAGCAAGCGACTGGTGGCTGCACCGTACGATCATGTCGACGAAAACGTGGGTCTCTTCATTAGTGTTACCAGGCGGTACGTCAATGACATACGACTCGACGACAATTGTCTTGTCGCCGGAGCTACCGCTGGCGTGGAGGGTGGTGACGGATCGGGAGTTGTTGAGCGGTGGTTGTCGTCGACGACGCTGAAGCTGATGACGCGGCGCTCGTCATCGAGGATCTCGAGGCGCTCGGTGCTCGACGCCGTCGGAAGGTCCGACACCACATCGACCTCGCGGAGTGTGCCGACGTCGTCGTCACCGTCGATGACGTGGCAGCTATTGGGAAAGTGCTTGTACGCCTGCGGGTTGTCGAAGCGCCTGGCGACGGACCAGACGGTGGAAACCGAGGCGTCGATGGAGGAGCAGCACTGGTTGGGGGCTACGGCGTGGGTGTGGTGGCCGGCGACAGAGTCGGGGACCGGGGTAGTCGCCGGATAGGCACCTTGTAATAGACCGAAGGTGCTTTTTTTGGGCCCGTTTCTTCTTGTTATTAAGATTTTTAGATTTTTTTTTCCATGTCTTTAGGTAAAAATTTTAAAAATATTTAACATAATTTTTTAAATTTTTTTTAATTTTTTAAATAAAAATATTTTTATTTATTTTAAAAATGATATCAAATAATTTATTAATTTTTAAATTTTATTCGTGTTAAATCTGATCTGGTAGGGTTTATTTTAGTTTAGTATTATTTTATGTTTATCAACAGTGGGATTTTGATTCAATGGTTAAAGAAATATCCTCCGCAGTGGAGAATTATTCTGCCCTCGACCACGGACCTACCCAAAAAAAAAAAAAAAGTAAAAATATCAGCGCGGCACTCGGCATTTTAGTAATGGAAACTCGGAATGTCAATAAGCCAAGTTTCATCCGCGTTGCTCAGAAAGTCAAGAAAAAAAATGTTTTCTTTATTCATGCCAGCCGTATGTGAACTGACCACAGAATATCAACACCACGTCAAGACAAACGTGGTGAGATTATTGACCTCTCCCTAAAAAATTAGGTTTATTATTATTATTATTTTTATTTTATGATACTTTTCCGGTGCTGGTGGTGCTTCTTATTTACAATAGATTCGACGCTGGAAAAAAAAAAAAAAAATATATATATATATATATATATATACACACACACCTAATTGGGAGGTTAAATTGGTGTTCAGCTTGAAATGATATGGTTTAAAATTTTATAGTTTAAATTATGTGTTTAAAATAATGTGATTTAAATGATAATTTTAAATTAATATTTAAAATATAAAAGTTTAAAATGGATATTAATATTTAAAAAACTATAAAATTAAAAGAAAATAATAATAAGAATCATTTTGTTGTAAAAAAGTTCAAAGCTGCCTGAGCTTGAACGAGCTAAAGTTTAAATTTTAGATATTTTGATCTGTCTGAAATCATCTTAGTTATTACTCTTTTAAATGTTAACCATTTTTATAGTTTAAAAACTATACACTAAAAGACACATAAATGAGTTTTTTGTTGTTGTTATTTTTATGTTTATTTATTTATTGGGGAAGCGAGCGCGGAAACCTCTCTACAATATTTTAGAAATTTAGAACATAAAACCAAGAGAATTTGGTTCTGTAATTGGATCCTTCATCAATCATGAAGGCAAAAAGCTCTTAAACTTTCAATCAAAAAGAAAGCTTGTTTAACGTCTCACGAATTTCAGCCATTCTTTTTCGTGAGGATACAAATTATGAACCAAAAATGATATGCCTTCTTTGTCTAAGGAAAAATCATATGCTATTTTTTAGCCATGGTTTGAAAACACAGTTTTTTTTTTTTAAAAAAAAAGAAAAGATTTAAGAATTATGGTTTAATAAATTAGGTAGAATCAGTTGAAGATAAAAGGGTAATAATTTATGAAAGGAAAATAAAAAAGGCGAAGCTCTCTTTTGGAATGGAAATAGACCGTGAATTAAGGTTGGTGAATTGCTCCATGATAATCGTTAGGACTTCTTTTCATATACCGTGATTATGGGATTGGTAATGATTATTATTATTATATATATATATATATATTGAACGGGTTGACCTGTTAGTTGGCTTGTAATGACTGTTAGGTCATCTCACCAAACGAAATGATGGAGGTGAATTTTCTCTCCAATTCAACACCAAACGCCAACGCCAAAATGGTGTGGCTACAATGCTGCGCCTAGAGCCATCTTTTTTTTTTTTTTTTTTTTTTTTTTTGAAAATCATAAAATTGACCATAAAAATTTACCTTAAATGCATGTTATTCAACAATTATTCCCTAATTTTTTAAATTTAAAAATTGTGTAATATTCTAGAAAAAATATAAACATTACAGTTCAATATTTAAGTTATAATGCTTAAATAAAATATTTTTTTAAATGTAAATCATTTATTTATATTTTTTGTAACGGTCTATTGAATTAATAATATATGTTTATATCTTAATATGAATAAATAATTATTAAGAAATAATTGACTAAATATATTAATTGATGGTAATTAAAAGAAGAAAGGGATTTTTGCGTCTTAGGTCTCTAAATTTTACAACTTTTGTCACTTGGGTCTTCATTTTATGAATTGTGATATTTAGATCCCAAACTCTTAATTTGCTAACATCTTAGTCTCACTTTAAGAATTTAAACACCTAGGTCCTTAAACTTTTAATTTATTGACACTATAAATCGTCATTTTAAGAATTTAGATATTAATGCCCTTAAACTGTTAATTTGTTGGCACTGTTAGTGTTCATATTTTTTTTCCTATTAAATGACATAAGAAATATTAATATTTTGAGGCTTTTTTTTTAGTCCAAAAATGTATATTTTTTTTAACAAAAGATTCCCAAAAGCTTTTTTTTTTTAAGTTTAACTTATTTTTTGTCTAAAATAAAGTTTAAATGCCTTAAAAAAACTAATTACGATGATTATTGATAAGTAATTGATTATAAACCAAAAACGTTTCACAAATATCACTGAGAAAATTAGCCATCCATATTAGTTGATTCAAATTGCAACGATATAACTAAAGCCAAACACAACAATTAGTTGTCCAATTATATATTATTCGGTTACATACTTTTTATTATCCTCAATTATATTAAAGATCTTTAGGAAAGAAAAGTGTGTAATTGAATATCTAAATATTGTTGCATTATAATTATTTAGTTATATTATTGTAATTTGGTACCAAATTATTAAAAAAAATAGAATTGATACTTATGAATATCTTTTTTTCTGATTTATAATCAAACTCTTTATTGTCAATAATTATCATAATTAACTTTATGCTAGGGCTTTTAAATATTATTTTTGGACAAAAAAGTATAAGTTATGCTTTAAAAAAGAAAAAGATAGGTTTTGAGGACTTTTTTGCTAAAAAATATATTTTTGAGGCATAAGAAGCAAAAAAATTAAAATATTGATATATTATATAATTTAATAGTAAAAATAAGACAGGAAAGAACGATACTAATAAATTAAATTGAAGACTTGAGTATCTAAATTCTTAAAATGCGGCATAAGATGCTAAGAGATTAAGAGCTTGGGGATTGAAGTATCCAAATTCTTAAAATAGGGATATAATTACCAAATTTTATAAAGTTTGGATCCTGTAGTGCAAAAATTCCTATTTAATACAAGACATATTCTTTTGACAGTGACTTTTGATGTTATTGGGTTGGAGAGGGTGTTTGGAAAGTATGGTTGAATCAACTTTGTGGTTCAAAATATTGTAGCATATGAAAACTTTACATTACAACAATTTTTTGCTTTCTACAATAGCATATGAGATGTAACATTCAAAAATTATTAAAAAATTTAATGGGAGACAATGTCAACTGTAATGCCCCTGAATTTTTTTTAATAAAATTAATTATGTTATGTTTAATTATTAAGTGTGTCAGTGTAATTTTTAATGTTAGTTTTCAGTTATTTAAAATTTTGTTGCATTTGTCATATTCAAAAATTTGATTTTTAGTTTTTAAAATACCAAATGATATTTTAAACCATATTTTCTTCATATTTACAAAAATGCCCTTAGGCCTCTCTCTTTCATTTCATTTTCACACACTCTCTCTCTTTCTTTCCTTCTCTCATGCTCAGCTCCTTCTCTCTTTTTCTTTCTCTCAAAAATTTTGATTTCAAGCTTTGTTTTCATGGATTTGGGCAAGGATTAAAGTTCAAATTATCAAGTTTTTCATCCAAAAAGGCCAATAAAGGTTAGCCCTTTTTTCTCTAAAACTTTTTAATTTTCATTTTGAATCTTTGATGTATTTTACAATCCGAACTTTAGTGAGTTTAGATAATGTTTAATATAAGCTTATAAGACTTGTTTTATCATGGATTTAAGCTTTGTTTGAACAAAAATCAACTTAATCAAGTTTTTTTCTTTGATTTTCAAATCAATTGTGAAATTGAGTTTAAATTTAGGGAAAATGGTTTAAACTTGTTCTATAATGGTTTTTTTTTTTTATGCTTTCTGTATGATTTTCATGATTTGGGAATTGAAAAACAGGTTTTAAAATTTGATTTTGAGTTCGGGGACGTCGAAACTCGAAGTCTCGGGTCCCTAGATTTTTCCAGTTCGGTAGGCCAATGTTGATCGTTGGCATGCCGGATTCATGTCATCGGTAGACCCGACTCAAGCCAGTTTGGTAGGCCTGTTCTAGAGTTCAGTAGGCCAAACTGTGCAGGTTTGACAAGTCGGACATGGGATATTCGGCAGAGCAACTGTGAACTTAGAAAATTGTATTTTTCTTTTTGATTTTCAATGTTTGATGATTTGGAAATGTTTCAAAAGGGATTATGATTTTGTGTTATAATTATTTTGAGTCACAAGGCACACTGATAATTAAATTAACATAATGATATTTGTTGAAAGTAATTTCTGATTTTTCAAGGTTTTGAACGTATATAGAGCATAAGTTAAATTTTATTTAGAGCTTACGTTATTAGATTTCAAATGAGGTAGGATATTTTCTATCCCTTTCTTTGGTAGCTCTTTTTAAATTGTTTTGGCCAAATGCTTAACCCTTTTGAGTGATTGATGAAAATAATTTCTGTCTTTAATTTTGAAGAATTATTTTTTAATATTCTTTTCAATTTTCAAAACCTGTACGGTGATTCTTTATCAAATTTTTACAAGAAAGTGTTTATTGATTTTTGTTAAGATCCTGAAATTTGGTTGCGAATAATATTTTTATCTGTAATAATTGTTTTTAAATATCTTGTTTTTTAAAAAATAATTATCCTATTGAGCCTTCTGCTCATATTTTCCTGTTTTTTAGGTTTGAGGAGAAAGAAAGGTCCCAATATCGAAACCTAGCCCTATGGGTAGAAATGGTATTTTCTCTGGAACTGTGGTATGATGCGTGTACTGTACGACTTGTCCCGATCCGATGTTGATATCATGTCGTCTTTGTGAGATTCTGTATTTTTAATTTATTTCAAAGACGATTGTTGAGTTCCCTGGCAGGAGCTTGGTGGGCATCTTAAACGTATTGTCGGAGAGGCTGCTTGGGGAACCTCCACGCGGATTTGCCTCCAGCAGGGGAAGCGCGTCCCCCAGGAGTCAAACCTTTGACCACTCGTATAAGAGGGCCTTAGTTCTATCCCAAGTAGCAACATTGGGTTGGTACCTAAGATAGAACTAAGACCCTCTTATACGAGTGGTACCTGGGATAGAACTAAGGCCCTCTTATACGAATGGTCAAAGGTTCGACTGCTAGGGGACGCGCTCCCCATGCGGGAGGCAAATCCACATGAAGGCTCCCCGAGCAGCCTCCTAGGCAATACGTTCGAGGTGCCCGCCAGGCTCCGGCCGAGAAACTCAACACCTCAACAATGATGGTTTACGATGATTTCCAGTAATCTTATATTATTGATGTTATTTGTATTTTATTTACTTACCCACCATAGTGGTAAACATCCACGTAATTGTGAATGAGAATAAGATCTCGGCCCCACCTTCATGGCATTTATGTGACGGTGACCGTCGATGATAGTTATTTACTTTCTATATATATTTATTTACTTTTTCTTTATTTTCTTTAATTTTAACTTCTTTACCTAAAACTTATTGAACCTTTCTCTGAGGCGTCACATCAACATTAGATTTTTAAATCCAAGTAAAAGCCTTGTTGAGGGGCGGCATCTTTTAGAAGAAAGAAAAGGAGAAGTAGAGAGATGAGATAGAAAGAGGAAAAAAAAAAGGTCTTCATTCATCACTAGTGACCGTCTAGAGTCCTTATTCAACGTGGTTGTTACCTTTGGAAAGCTCTCGACGAGACGAGTCCAATGATATGTCTTGCCGCCGATGATTCAAATTGTAGCCGCAGGAATCGTCAGTCAAAATTCCAAAACCATAGAACTCTCGACCTCCATAACTTTTTTGTCCGGTTTTCGATCAATACGATTTTGGTCTTTATAGACTCATAACGATGAGAAGACTAGACTCTTGCCCATCAAAACTCACCGAAAAATAGTCATCAGAATTGTAAACTCAGGCCATTGTCATACTGTCCCGATGAAGCTCTGACGATCAAGCAAACAAACTCCGTTTACCATCCTTGGCCAAAAATTGAATGCATCAACGTCGGTTGTTGTAGCAAAACTCTGATCCTAACAAATTATGTCACTCTAGATCAAATTAAAGGTTATATTACATTCAGAGGGTGACAGATAGTACTTTACACACTTCAATTTCACAAAACTATAGTCTGAAAGCAAGAAATTTAATTGTCGATGTTAAGGGTGAGCTTGGCGCCGCCACCAAGGAGCCAAACTCCAAGTGGTCAGCCAAATAGCTCGGTAAAGGTCCATGGAGCTCATAACTGACCCCCGATCACGCTCGGTGCATTGTCCGAGGTGCTCCTCAGGGCTCCTCCATGCTGCACGTCATCAGGGTGCCACCTCGGACTTAACATCAGCTCGGGTCAGACCATCGTCCTCCTTAAGTAGGTTGCTACTCGCTATCACTGGCTCACAAGTGGCAAATAACTCGCCGTTGGATGCGAGCTCATCCATCGACGGAGGGATACGACACTTATCACTTGCCATCTGACACATCATGATGTGACACCTAGGTTGTAGGCGAAACCCACCTAACACCCGATCCAAGTGGCAACCTATAAATAGGATGCATTTATTACACTAAAGGTAAGTAAGCTCCTTCCCAATGAACTAGTTCCCGACCACTGCCGAGCACCCCCTGCCTTGAGCATTGGAGAGCCCTTGTCTTGTTTAACGACCAACCCGCCTCCGAGGTGACCTTCCTCATGTTGCAAGCCGACCAGACCAGGCAGAGGCAAATGGGGAAGAGTTGAGTATCGTGCACAGCCGCACGTGGTGTTGGTACGAGGTCGGATCACGGTAAGCATCAACAGTCTAAGTTTTGAGAAAGACAAGCCAAATTTGGGTGGTTCTAGGCTGAATTTCCCAAAATTGACACCACCAATGAACTCAAAAGGGTTGGTTTAAGGGGGTAGGTCTGAGCCTAGCCACCATCGGAGCCCCATCAACATCGGTGAATACCGATCAAACTTGGTCAAAGCTGATCAAATAGTCAACATAGATCAAAGCTAAGCGATAGTCAACCCTACCTCTAATTGGTGATCTGAAATCACTTCCTGACTCGTTTCGATGTTCCGAACACAACCATGACCTTTGTTTGGGTTAATTCAATTTCATTAAAAACTATCCAGTACTAATTGCATGTAAAATGAGGTAAAGTAGATCGATGGCATAGAGACCGAAACTAGTAGTTGTTGCTTTACGAATTTTCATAAGTCATTCTTAGCCGTCCACATTTCCTTTGGGACCCATTTCAAGGTAAAAATTCTATTATTCAACTTTTGTGAGGTTTTGTTTAATTAAATAGATTTAATTTTCTAAGATAAATTATATATACTATTTTGTTGTTATTATTATATGTACATCATATGGATAATTGTATAGATCCATCCTGTAATGTGTAATGTGGTCGGAATTGATTTTGATATAACTTGAAACATAATGTGATACAAGAAGCATGGTTAGGTTAAATAGACTCTTGTGTACTAGAGAGGGATTGCAATACAATAATATGACATGTAGAGACATGGATTAAGAGTATATAAGCACAATATAAAATGAATAAAAATGTGTAAAGTAAACAGGACAACGTTTATGTCCTTAGGTTCAAAATCTTAAAAGGAAAAAAAGGGGGGAAACGATGGCCCTCCTTTAGGTCGAAAGTCTCAGAACGCATTGTACATAAATATGACTTGGTAACGACGTGGGACAATGAGTTTTTTCGGTTGATTACTCAACAATCGATATAATATATTATCTAGAACACCCTACAAGGAAATTGAATATGAAATAAAATATAAATGATAATGGATATGTGGATGCTACATAATCTTGTTATAATATATGTATATATATGATATACAAACACCGTAATTATTAAGCATCTATTGGTTATGGACATAATGAGCTTGTTAAGACTATTAATGATATGTTGATGTGTGACGTCCCGAAAAGGGGGTCAGGGAGTTTTAGGTAAATAAGATGAAAATTAAAGCAAATAGGAAGAAAACTGAATAAAGATATGAAAAAAATAAATAAATTAAGTAGATTTCTCATTTAAAATAAACATCATCGAAAATCGATAGTATCATCGACGGTCACCATCACGTGAATGCCACGAAGGTGGGGTCGAGATCTTATTCTCATTCACCATCACGTAGAAGCTAGCCACGAAGGTGGGTAAGTAAATAAAATACAAATAACATCAATAATAATAATAATAATACAAAAATATTAAAAATCATCGTCTTTGAAATAATGACGCGGTGGTACTCACAAAGACAAAAGTGACATCATCAGCGACATCGAAACAAGTCGTACAGTACACGTGTCATACCACAGTTACATAAAAATTACCATTTCAATCCCAAGAGCCAGGTTTCGATCCTGGGACCTTCCTTCCTCTTTAAACCTAGAAAGGGATTTTTAAAACAGGAAAACGTGAGCGGAAAGCTTAGTAGGATAACTAGTTAAAAACAAGTTATTTAAAATATTATTCACAAATCATATTTACTAAAACAAGTCTCAAAAATTATTTATGAAGATTGATAAATACTTACTTGAACAAATTTTGATAAAACATCACTGTACGGGTTTTGAAAATCCGAAAGAAATATCAAAATACAATTCTTCAAAATGAATGATAGAAATCATTATTAAAAGGAAACATTTAAGAAATAGACTTGACCAAAACAATTTAAAAAGAGCTACCAAAATAAGGGATGAAAATATCCTACTTCATTTGAAATCCAATAACATAAGCTCCAAATAAAATACAACGTATGCTCCATATACGTTTAAAACCTTGAAAACTGCATTTAAAATCAGAAATTACTTTCAACAAATATCATTATATCAGTTTAATTATCAGTGTGCCTTTTGACTCAAAATAATTATAACCCAAAATCATATTGGAAGTTTAAAATCTCTTTCGGGGTTCAAAACAATGAAAACGGGTGAAAAATCACAAAATTCCACCATGCTGATCGGCCTGTCGGTCGCCCTGGTTCGGCCTGCTGAATTGTACAATTCAGCCTACTGGAAGTCCAGGTTCGGTCGACCAAACTTTTTCAGGTTCTGCTTGCAGATCAGATGAATCCGACCTGCCGAAGATCAAGTTCGGCCTGTCAAACTGGCAAAATTTGAGGACCTAAGACTTCGAGTCTCGACCTCCCCAAGCTCAAAATTTAAATTTAAAACATGTTTTTTCAATCCCAAAGCATAAAAATCATATAAAAAGCATAGGAAATCATAATAGAACAAGTTTGAATAATTTTCTCCAAATTTAAACTTAATTTTGCAATAGATTTGAAAATCTAAGAAAAATATCAAAACTTGATTAAACCAATTTTTGTTCAAATAAAGTTTAAATCCATGATGAAACAAGTCCTATAAGCTTAGATTAAACATTTTCTAAGCTTAATGAAGCTCGAATTCAAAAATCAAAGAAAATTTTAAAAAATTGAAATCTAAACTTTAAAATTTTAAGAAAAAGAAAAAGCTAACTTTTAATGGCGTTTTTGGATGAAAACTTGATGATTTGAACTTCAATCCTTGGCCTCAAATCAATGGTAAAGTGCTTGAGTTTGAAAATTTTTAGAGAGAAAGAGAGAGAGAGCGTTGGGTGAAAAGAGAAAGAGAAGGAAAAGAGAGAGAACGTGAAAATGAAGGGAAAAAGAAAGGGAAAAGAAAAAAGAAAAAGAAAAGAAAAGCCACAAGGGCATTTTCGTAAATAAGAGAAAAATGTGGAATAAAAATGTCATTTGATATTTTAAAACTAAAAATCAAATTTTAGATATAACAAAAACAATAAAATCTTCAAATGACTAAAATTAACAACAAAAGTTACACAGGCACATTTAATAATTAAACTTAATATAACTAACCTTACTTTAAAATTCAGAGGCGTTACATGATGAATAAACTAACTATGCTGGTTTAATATGGTAAGTAATAAAATCAAAATGTGAGTAATGGTTACCCTACTAAGTATATTGTCGGTCATTCTCCGATATTTTCATCTTTTCATGATTTATAAAGTGCAAGGTGGCAACAAAAAAAAAATAGTTAAGAAAATTATGTAGCTATATCCAATTGGAACCGCTTCATTTGTTAAGAATGTTCCTCATTACGATGTAAGTATCATATGTTTCTATATGTGATTGTATTAAGTTGTCTTAAGGGTTGCAATAATGATAATGACAGATTTATAAATTAAAGGTACAATATTAGACTGTGGTTTTGTTGTTTTTTATGTTTTCTTTAATTTGAAAATTTTCGTTTTTACTCTTGGGTAAATTTTTTTGAAGCTTTATTTTATTTTATAATCTTTTTATTTAATTTATTAAAAATACTAACTTTCACTTAGGGGTGCTATATGAGAGTTTTGCACTATTTGATAACCACAAAGGTAGTTCTAATCATACTTGTCAAACACTCTTAAAGTTTAAGTTTGAAGCCAAAATTGCACCAGAGCCAAAAAAAAAAAAAAAAAAAAAAGAGAGGCTGAAATCGCATCATTTTGAAACAAAAATAACACCAAAATAATGATATGAGATGAAGATCATCAAAGTATTTACTTTTACATATGATGACTTTGAGAGTAGTCTATAATGACTAAATACTTGCCTTTTGTATCTGATAGTTTTTGGATTGGTATGTGATGATACTTACCTTTTATTTGTTGGATATGATGATTTTGGAAACATTCTGTAATCACGAAAAGTTTATCTTTTTGTACCATGACTGCGATTGTCTTGTGATGCAATCTCATACGTTTTAGAGAGAATTAAAAGTTTTTTTTTTCGTTCTTGAAATGAAATCCAAGCAAATTAAACAAAATTGATAAAAAGATAAAATAATAATTTTACGTTCTAAAACATAAGCTTAGAATATCAAGATTCAAAATGATACTTTAAAAACTCATAAGATGTCTTTTTAGTATTATCCAACCAGCTAGAGACTTACAAGTACTGATTTACAGGCATTGATAAACCCATTTTACTCGCAAAGAAAGTCACTTACTCTATTTTGTAGTTTCTATTTTCTCTCAAGATAGTACAGGGCCTATAGACTTTTTTTAAGGAGTAAAAAAAGGGTCACGTGGTCTACATTCAACCCCTATGTCGGGTCAAGAGTAAGTGTCGTAGAAAAAATAGTCAGGACCTTGTACTGGTTTCTTCAATTTATCGACCTAAGCCTACATCCGCTTGCACCTCCAACTTAATGCTTCAATAGCTATTGCTGGAGCCCGATTCAAACCTTGGCTACATACTTATGTGTATAGTGAATTTTAGAACTTAGATTTGTGTTGGTCTTTCATATGAATCGCAAGCCTACTCTATACAGAGCAATATGTTCCTTTGCTGAGTTTTCAACAGTTGAGAGGCTCTCAATTTCATGTGCTCCACAACAAGCAAGCATGACACAGTACGTGACACGATCTCATGTCTATTCTGTTGGAATTAAAATATAAAACGCAGCGGAAGAGGCGGATCATTGACAAATAAAAATTTTTTAAAAACTTTGTTCATCGGGATAGATATATAATTTTAATTAATAATAGAAAGCTTTAGAAACTTTACAAACCTTTTAAAGACTATCAGGGTATCCTAGCTTTCCTCTTTGACACCACGATCTTTCAATCCAAGCCTCCACAACAATGAAAAGACGAGTGGGCGTCAAACTACAAGAATGAATTTTTCTCACACTTTTCTGAATCTACTATGTACTCAACACATGAGATAGCAGACATTTTTTTTCATAAAAGAACTCTCAGTTTTTCTCTCTGAGTATTTTGCAAAAATTATGTGAATGATAAAAACCTCTTGAGATAACTGTTATTTCTCCTTATTTATATCTGAGCAATTAGTTATTTTTTCAATTGACTTTTCAATATGAAAATAATCACCATATCAAACATAAAGAGAAATGATTTCAATTGACTTTTCAATATGAAAATAATCACCATATCAAACATAAAAAGAAATGATATATTTTACAGGGTTGTAACTTTTTAACTTTTTTTTTTCTTTCCTTTTCTTTTTCCCTGCCGAATCACTTTGTGATTCGACACATTCATACATATATATATATATATATATATATATATATATATAT
>CAMOHE010029603.1:0-27627 GCA_946598075.1 Artocarpus hirsutus | reverse complement strand
AGCACTAGAAAGACTATTACACTCCTACTAACCTTCTTGTAAACACAAGGCTCATCTTCATTTTTAATGAAACCAAACTCTTTGATTGCTTCATCAAAATGAACATTCCAACTTCGAGATGCTTGCTTCAATCCATAAATGGATCTTTGAAGCTTACAAACCTTTCCAAAATTCTCAGGACTAACAAAACTGTCGGGTTGTGTCATGTACATATCCTCAAGTAGGTTTCCATTAAGAAACACTATTTTGACATCCATTTGTCAAATCTCATAATCATAGTATGCAGCTATGGCGAGGAGAATCCGAATGGATTTAAGCATAGCAACTGGTGAAAAAGTTTCATCATAGTCTATATCATGTGTTTGCTTGAAACCTTTTGCAACCAGTCTTGCCTTAAAGGTATGCACATTGCCATCCATGTCTATTTTCTTTTTGAAAACCTATTTGCACCAAATAGTCTTTAAACCATCAGGCATATCAATCAAAGTCCATGCTTGATTATCATACATGGATTGCATCTCTGACTTCATGGCTTCAAGCCATTTATCATAGTCAGGGCTATTCATGGCCTCTTGGTAGGATATGGGCTCATTTTGATCCACAATCATCACATCATTATTATCAGTTAAGAGAAATCCATATCTCTTAGGGCTCTAACGTGTCCTACCAGACCTCCTTGGGCCTTGTGCTACTTATGTAGACTCAACAACTACTTGTTGATCAAGTTGAGATTCCATAGGTGGTTTAATGCTATTTTGTTGTTCTTGAATTTCTTTAAGTTGAACTTTACTCCCACTGGTTCCTTTAAAAATGAATTCTCTTTCTAAAAAGACACCATTTCGAGCAACAAACACTTTGTTCTCAGAAGCATTATAGAAGTAATATCCTTTAGTTTCTTTAGGATATCCCACAAAAAGGCATTTGTCTGATTTGGGTGCCAATTTATCTGAAATTTGACGCTTCACATAAGCCTCACATCCCCAAATCTTAAGAAAAGACAAACTAGGTGACTTCCCGGTCCACATCTCATATGGTGTCTTTTGAACCAGCTTTGATGGAACTCTGTTCAGTATGAATGCAACAGTTTCCAGAGCTTATCCCCAAAAGGATATTGGAAGATCTGACTGACTCATCATAGATCGAACCATATCCAATAAAGTTTGATTTCTCCATTCAGACACACCATTCCATTGTGGTGTTCCTGGTGGAGTTAATTGTGAGACTATCCCACAATCTCTAAGATGATCAATGAATTCTTGGTTTAAGTATTCACCACCTCGATCTGATTAAAGTGCTTTAATACTTTTACCAAGTTGATTTTGTACTTCATTTTTGAAAATTTTAAAATTTCCAAAAGATTTAGAGTTTTGTTTCATTAGATAGACATAGCCATATCTACTGAAATCATCTGTGAAAGTAATGAAGTACTGAAAACCTCCTCTAGCAGTAGAACTCAATGGTCCACATGCATCAGACTGTACAAGGCCCAATAAGTCATTAGCCTTTTCACTATGTCCAGTAAAAGGTGTCTTAGTCATTTTGCCTAATAAACAAGACTCGCATACTTTGAATGATTCAAAATCAAATGAATTCAAAAACCCATGTTGATGGAGTTTTGAAATGTGTTTCTCATTTATATGGCCCAAACGACAGTGCCAAAGATAGATAGGGTTTAAATCTTTAGATTTAAACTTCTTTGCATTAACATTATAGATGGACTTTTTATTGTGTTTTCAATGTTTAGAACATAAAGACCATTCGTTCGTAGAGCATATCCATAGAAAATGTTATCACAAAAAATGGAGCATTTATTATTCCTAATAATAAACTCAAAATTTTCCTTGTCCAAACAAGAAACAGAAATAATATTCCTACTCATAGCAGGTGCATAATAACAATTTTCTAAACTTAAAATAAGTCCACTAGGCAAAGTCAACTCATATATTCCTACAGCTAAAGCAGCAACTCTTGCTCCATTTCCAACTAGTAGGTCCACTTCGCCTTTAGCCAAGGTTCTACTCCTCTTAAGACCCTGCACATTGGTACAAATGTGAGATCCACATCTAGTATCTAATACCCAGGAATCAGAGGTAGACAAATTGACTTCTATAACATAAATACTTAAAGGAGTAGTCACACTACTCTTCTTCTTCTTCAGATAATCCAAATGGAGCTTGCAGTTTCTTTTCCAATGACCAGGCTCATTGTAGAAAAAGCATACTCCCTCCTTTGGTGGTTTAGCCTTAGGTTCAGGATTGGGCTTGGGGTTAGGCTTGGGCTTTTTAAAGTCCTTGGGAGCCTTATTCTTGCTCTTACCCTTTCCTTTCCTTTTCATGCCTTTCCCTTTATTAACCATCAGAACATCTTTGGTATTTTTAATGTTCTGTTCAGTAGTCTTAAGCTTCCTATGCAACTCAGAAACAGTCTTCTCCATATTATGCATGTTGTAGTTCATAACAAACCCGTCATAAGCATATGGCAAAGATTGGAGAATGATGTCAACAGCTAACTCTTGGCTAATCTCAAGACCAAGTTTCTGCAAATGATCAAGATGACCCTTCATCTTCAAAACATGAGGACTCACTGAACTGCCAACAGTCAACTTGCACGAGAGTAATGCCTTTAAAGCGGCAAACCTCTCAATTCTAGCTTTCTCTTGGACATTTTCTTGAGATGGCCTATCATGGTATAAGCCTCTATTTCTATCAATTGCTTCTGAAGCTCTGATTCCATGCTTGCAAGCATAAGGCAAGTGACATCAATAGAGTCATTGAGATGCTTACTATGAGCATCCTTTTGAGCTCTAGGAGCATTAGCAGCTAGTTCATCAGGGATAGATTGATCAAGGACATATTTCCTCCTTTCTTGCGTAAGAACAATTCTTAAGTTTCTATACCAGTCAAGGAAGTTAGTCCCATTGAGCTTATCCTTCTCAAGGATCGTTTGCAGTGACAAGTTAGATGTGGTGTTTGATGCCATTATCTACGACAAATATATATACAGAGTACTTAGCATTTTATTAAACAATTTTTAACGAGGCATAATTTAAATCCCACTAATGTTATCAAATTAATAACCCTCCATATTAATTTGGCAATCACAACAATTGTAATTTTAGTGGGCCAAGATCCATATTTCGCCTCACTTTAAGTAAGCTTTGACTTATCACCTAAAATATGGTTATTTAGGTAGGTAACACTTTACCAATTACATCTTATGTAACTCTTGGATAAATATAGGATTTAACATCACATGTCTCGAAAAATTAAAATCTCATCTAATGCCCTAGGTCTAAAACCATTTTGATAACCTAGTTAAGTCTAACCATTTCAAACATATGGATATCACTATCATCCATCATGTCTTACCAAGATGGCTTAACATACCTTGCTTTGGCAGAACCTATGTTTAGTAATTCAAGTATTGACAAGTGTTGAATTATGAGAGGCATTTTAATGACTTAATATTAAGTGAGGGTTCTACTTTAATTTTATTTTATTGTTTATTATTATGTCGCATCACATACATAGCATCATATACACAACATCACAAACATAGCATAATAATAACACAATAAGCGTGTCATAGCATGGCCCAATTCTAAATTGATCTTCATAAGCCAATATGAAGGTTAATGGTCAATCCTAGGTAATATTCATCTCCGTGGATTTCCTTAGATTGCCACAAACAGATTCCATCTTGAGCATCCATCTTAGACCTCCATCTATCTTGATCTTGGACTTTGATTTTACATTACAAATTGTAATTTAAACTATTCTTTTTTTACTAAATAAATAAATAAATTACAACAAATTAAAAAATGACACGCAGGTCGTATTTAAAATTACAAACCCAAAATAAAATTAAATAAAACCTGCCAATCACATTGGTATAAAAAGGCCATGCTATGCACCATTAAATTCACACTAAACATATAAACATAATAATATAATTTCATTAAAGTTAAATTTTTATTATGACCAAAACGATTTATGTGATGAATCAATTCGGGGTCAAAGGGGCAACGCCCCCGAATGGTAAATGATTTACCTTACTCGTTTGAATGAGTCGCTGCCTTAATCCATTAATTTTAATTAATCAGATTACCTAATATGTTTATAACAGAATTAATTAATTTCTGTTTAACACTTAAACGGATTCATGAAATTTATTGATCTGTTCTAAACCAATCATCCTTGTTTAACAATTAAACATACCTTATGATACATATTAATCTATTCAGAACAGATTATCACTGTTTAATATTTAAATAGTCTACCACCTTAATAAAACTGAAACCAGATTTATAGTATATCATTTAATCATCTTAAAATAGAATACTAGATTCTTGTTAAATTGTAACATTAATCAAATTAACAACAATAGGTTACAAGAAACAGTAAACATATTAATCAAATTAACATGGTAAAAACATTTAATCAAATAAAACCTCAAACACATTAATCTAATTAATGTATAAATCGTATTCATGCATATCACATATACATAAAACCACATAAAATCAATTTAATTGAATTTGCAAGTCACTCTGATACCACTGTTGGGTTTTGTTAGATTTTGTTATTCAAATAAGCAGAAGAAAATCAAAATTAATTCCCACAAAACCCTTATAGGATCCATGCAATTCGATTAGATTAATAAGAAAGTCATTGAATCTTACTAGGATGACAAAAGGGGCAAGATTTCTAGAAGAAAGAGATCCGGTGACACCCTAACTCGAGCTTTTCATATTCATGATCGAATTCAGACGTTGTTACTCAAAGCAACACCCTCTGCAGGTATCCACACGAGCAGACTCTCTCAAAAATGAATTGGTGTGCTAGCACCTTCTCCTTTGCGTTAAATGCCTCTCTCTAATTTTAGGGGTTTTAATTTTTTTCGCCTTTTAGAATGAGAGAATGCTTGTTCTCTTCTTAATTCAGCTAGAAACGCTAAAACCAGATATATATATATATATCTATTGACTTTAAGATAGAGTCAGATTTAAACTAGGGTAAACTGTAATTCAAATATGATTCAGAGAATCTAGACAAAATTTGTAATTCAAATATGATTTAGAGAATCAGATAATGTCAGTAATTCGAATAAAAATCAGAGAATCTAGATAATGTCAGTAATTCAAATATGATTCAGAGAATCTAGATAATGTCAGATTCAATGAACCTAGACATATCTAGTACATTGAATAATCTAGACATATCTAGTACATTGAATCTGGACATTATCAAGTTCATTGAACCTAGACACAGTAAACCCAAAATTTATTTTTTTTGTCTGTTCTAAGTGTGCGACCCTGTAGGTTCACATAACGTTGGTAGTGGGCTTGAAATTTTGTTTTTGGCCCATAAATCATAAGCGGCCTTTAGCAAGACATTATGATTACTCAAGTTATACGAATGTCAATAATCCGACATAACCTAATCCACAATAAGTGTTAAAGTCCTTTTGTCACTAGATAGCTTGATTGAATATAAGGCATGGTTTATGTCACCTTTGTACTATTCAATCATATTATTTGTCGTTCTTGAGCAGACTGATATTGATAACCCTTATCAATTCATTCCAATATGGTCATACATTTTTCTTTAGTCTAACTTATCGAGGGGCTCATAGATATCTTTCTCATAATAAATGAGGGACAAATTCCTTCTTAATCACTCACATTCCTCACATGATTCACTTTATAGCCAACAACAATCCATTCCATCATCTTGTTAAAGATAATATTAGATTATGTCAAAATATAGAACTTGTCATGTAGGAAACCATGGTGATTTCAGGTCAGAGGACTAGGATAATACTATTGTGATGAGAATCACTTATGACAATTATCCATGTAGTATTCTCATAGCGGGTTGATCCAATATCTCATTTCTCAAATATATATCTATGAGTTGACTTAGTATCTCATACACATGATTTATAAAACATAAACATCAGTCAAACTTCATACTAGTCTTCATTCATTATTATCCCAATAATAATGACCGACTAGGGATAATTTAGAATATAATTTAATTTTTCACCTAAGAGTTTTACTATCAAGTCACATACTTGATGACCTTAGGCAAAATTAACTATTCATGTAATAAAAAATAATCAAAATGCGTCTTTATTAATAAAATGCAAATGTAACGAAGTCAATATGTGGTCATTACATAATTGGCCTAGGACACATCACTAACAGTTTAGACCTCACCTGTAGCATGAAGTAAATAATTTTCAAATGTTTATATATATATATATATGTGTTTGCAATTGTTGTACAAGTTGTTTTTAAAAGTACATTTGCATTTGTTATGCAATAAGTTTTATAGTTTAAATCAAGATTTGCAACGTATTTGCAACTATTATGTTAAAGCGTGATTGCATTTGATGTGCATAAAGTTTTAAAAGATTAAGTAAAAGTTTGCAACGCATTTGCAAATATTATGTTTAAAGTATCTTTTTGTTAAAGCATAATGTTTTACAGTTTAAGTTATAAGTTTTATGTTGCATTTGTTAGGCAATAAGTTTTAAAGAGAACAATTATGATTTAAAAATGTGTTTGCATACAATGTGATTGCATTTGATATGCTCACTAAAGTTAAAAATAAGGTAAGAGTAAAGAAAAGAAAGTGTCGTACTAGTGTCATTGTTGTGAGGTACTGAAAGTAAAATTAAAGTTGTGACCTCCTAGATGTGAGGTACACAAGTAAAGTTAAAGTTTGACCTCCTAGATGTGAGGTACATGACCTTGGTAGTCTTTCGCAAGGGAAGTATCATGTTTATGATCTCATGATTAATGATGTTGGTATGAACACTAAAGTAAGATAAGAAAAGTTAAGGAACAAAGATAAAAGTTAAAGTAAGAAATGAATGTTCATAAGATACTTATAAATGATTGATCATAAATGAGCATAAATAGAATAATGCATATTGATTATGCTAGTATTGCTTGTCATGAAATGTTTATGTGTTATATTTATGAAAAGCATTATGAGGACTGTTTTATGTTAAATGTTTATGTAAAATATTTTTTTATGTTTTCAAGAAAATGTTTATGAAGGACACTTTAAGGAAAACGTTACAAAAAGATGTTATATAAAGAACGTTTATGAAAAAATGTTTTAGAAATGCTTTATGAAAAATGTTTACGTAAAGCGTTTGGAAATGTTTTATAAAAAATGTTTATAAAAAAAGTTTTCAAAATGTTTGTGAAAAACATTTTAAGAGAAAGGTTTTTATAAGAAAAGTTTTTAAAGCATGTTTAAATGATTTGTGAGATTACATTTGAACTTATTGAGCGTAAGCTCATAAAAAGTTCTTTCATGCTGTAGGTAGTCCTACGGGTTACTAGTAGGACTTGTTTGGGGAGCTTGATGCTACGGAGGATAGATGCGAAGATTTAGATATGGATACCACTATAGTTTGCTTCCGTTACTCAAAGAAAAGGTTTTTCACTATTTAATATAGTGTTTTCAAAGTTTTAAGAAAATTAGAGTTTTATGAAATGTTCTCAAAGTTTAAGATTTGTATTTTTACGAAATGTTTTATATAATAATAAAAATAAGTTTTAAGTTACAATTCAATTAACGTTTCTTATTAAGTTTTAAGAAACAACTTGAAATGGTTTTAAAGCTAAGTGTTGAGCGGTGACTTAACTTAAATTACATTAGAAGTCGTAATAGTTTTTATGAACATTTTAAAGGATGTTAAAAGAAAGAAAATTTTATTTTAGTATTTTTCTTACTAAGTAAGTAAGATTAATGTTTAAAAAATGACGTTTAAGAAAGTTAAATGATTGTCTAAAAAGGCAGGTCATTATAGGTGGTATCAAAGCAGTATCCTACCATCCCATCTCGTGCTGTCATATGTCCGCTACACCATAGCTCAAGTAAGAAAGTTAAGTTAAGTAGGAAGAAAATTTAGTATTTAATAGTTACGTGTTTATGCCGGATATTGCCTTTAGTGTTGGCACTTCTGGATGAGCAATGAGAAGGCAAAGGTTTAAGGATGAATGTACTGTTAGATGAGCATAAATGGAATCATGCATATTGATTATGCTTGTATTGCTTGTCACGAAAAGTTTATGTGTTATATTTATGAAAAGCATTCTAAGGACTGTTTTATGTTAAATGTTTATAAAAAAAAACATTTTTTTTATGTTTTCTAGAAAAGGTTTATGAAGGGTGCATTAAGGAAAACATTACAAAAAGATGTTTTATGAAGAATGTTTATGAAAAAAACGTTTCAAAAATGCTTTATGAAAAACGTTTACGCAAAGCATTTCGAAAATGTTTTATAAGAAACGTTTATGAAAAATGTTTTTAGAAATGTTTATGAAAAATATTTTAAGAGAAAGATTTTTATGAGAAAAGTTTTTGAAGCATGTTAAATGATTTGTGAGATTACGTTTGAACTTATTGAGTGTAAGCTCATAAAAAGTTCCTTCATACTACAGGTAGTCTTATGGGTTACTAGTAGTACCTGTTTCAAAAGCTTGGTGTTGCGGAGGACGAATGCAAAGATTTAGGTATGGATACCACTACAGTTTGCTTCTGCTACTCAAAGAAAAGGTTTTCCACTATTTAATATAGTGTTTTTAGAGTTTTAAGAAAATCACAGTTTTATGAAATGTTCTCAAAGTTTTAAGATATGTATTTTTACGAAATGTTTTATATAATAATAAAAATAAGTTTTAAGTTACGACTCAATTAATGTTTCTTAGTAAGTTTTAAGAAATGACTTGAAATGGTTTTAAAGTTAAGTGTTGAGCAGTGATTCAACTTAAATTGCGATAGAAGTTGTAATAGTTTTTATGAACGTTTTGAAGGATGTTAAAAGAAAAAAAATTATTTCAGCATTTTTCTTACTAAGTAAGTAAGATTAATATTTAAGAAATGATGTTTAAGAAAGTTAAGTTACTGTTCGAAAAAGCAGGTCGTCACATTCTCATTGCATTTATTATTTGATTCATTATGATCCTTCATTCTTCAGCAAGAAATGAAAAATACTAAGAAGTTCATTCTAATCACTCCTTAAAAATCAATTTGAAAGAAATTATTAGCAATCTGTCTTTTTGAGGCCAACGCCCTCTTTTGAAAATATTTAAAACATTTCGTCATTTGCTGAAAACATTTTGAAAGAATTCTTTAAGGCCAAAACCGCTTAAACCCCATCCTACGAAAAAAGGCGTAGAAGTCCTACCTTGATACTTTGCATTGCGACTCAACACCGCGATTTTGACTTATTGTATGTTAGCTCCACGGAACAATGAACGACCTTAAATGTATACTAAGCTTTATCAATATCTAACTCAAAGTATTCTACAATACTATGCTATCTCATGGTGTCCTAGGGTGCCATTTATGCTCGTAAAATCATGCTATAAGGGTTTAAATTCTCAATCTGGGTTTAAAATAGTGCCGATTGGCCTATGGAACTCTCTTGTCTGGCCTACCGAACAACACATTTCAACCTACTGGCTATGCTGGACCGACCTATTGAACTTTCCTAGGTTCTGCTTGTCGATGATATGAATCCGGCATGCCAAACTCATGAGTTCGGCCCGTCGATGTTCAAGATCGACCTGCCAAACTAGAAAAATCTAGGGACTTGAGACTTCAAGTCTCGGCCTCTTCGAGATCAAAATCCCAATATATACCTGTTTTCTCAATTCCCAGGCATGTATAATAATCATAAATGATAGAAAATCATACTAAAACACTTTTAAACACATTTAAACAAGATTTATATAAGAAATTTCAAAGAAATCCAAAAATGGGGAAAAATAGAGAAAATGGGAAAAAATTGATTCAATCTAGTTTTCATCAAATCAAGCCTAGATTCTAGATAATTTGAGTTCCACTAACCTAGATTCAAGGTTTCCTAAGCTAAATTGAACTCAAATTTCCACATTCAAAGAAAATCAAAGTTTAAGACAAAATTTGAGATTTTTTAAAAAAGTTAAACTAACCTTGAATCCAAGCTTGAAATCGAATTTGTGGAAGCTCAATCAAGTTCCTAGGCCTCCAATCCAACTGAGAATCGAAGCTTGAATTTTCAAAATTTTGAATCAAAGAGAGAGGTGAGAGAGATAGCGAGAGGAAGAGGGAATGAGAGAAAGAGAGAGTGGTTGAGAATGAGAGAGAGAAAACAACAGAGTAAGGAAGAAAGGGAGAGTGAGGTTAATAAATAGACAGGGAGAGTAAGCAGTTTCCAAAGTAAAACCACGTGCTACCCATAGTTTTGCAAAAAGGGACATAGTTGACATTTGAGAAATTGTTTTGTTTTCAAAATTCAAAATAACACACATATATATAAAAATAATTAAAAGTGATTTAAAAATATTTATAAATAAAATTAATTTGGAAATAATTAAAAGAGTTAAGTTAAGTTCAAATTACATTATGGCACACTAATTCACTATTTAATACACTAATTATATTTAATTAATTTCAAGGTGTTACAACTCTCCACCCCTAAAAGACTTTTCATCCTCGAAATTCTAGAACCAACCCAAAAACAAAATCAATGCAGATACAACTCCGCATAGTTGACTCTAATTTCCAAGTTGCCTCATTAACCCTATGGGGCTATCACACCACATTCACTAAAGGGATTTCATGACATCACAAACCTATCACTTTTCGATCGATAATCTAAACTGGCACCTCTTAATAGGTCGTGTCTTCCTGATTCTACACGTCATAAATTGAGACAATCTTGCTTGGCTTGAGCGGACATCTCTAAAGCATCAACACACATGAAATACGCCATGCACATAAGAGAGTTCGAGTGGAAGATCAAGGTGATAAGTAGTCACTACAGCATGTTGAGGAATCTTGAATGATCTGTCGTACCTTGGTGTAAGTTTCCCCCCCGCTCACACTAAAATGCAAAACTCACTTACATGGCGAAACTTTTAAGAGAATAGAATCCCCTATTTCGAATCCTAAAGGTCGGTGTCTCCTATTCGCATGACTCTTCTGCCTACTCTAAGCAGCTCTCAACCGATCATGAATCATCGTAACCCTTTTCATTACTCTCATGGGTTTCTTTATGTCCAACAATGATCTTGCCTTCTGGTTCTGCCCAAATCACTAACGATCGACATGGCCGTCCATATGGTGCTTCGAACGATGCCACCCTAATGCTTGCTTGATAACTATCGTTGTACGCAAACGCCACCAAGGTCTAAGACACACATGAGTAATGTATTCTCGAGGATCTGAATGACTCGCTCAGACTATCCAACGATCTGAGGAAGAAAAGTCGTGCTGTAATCCAAGTTTGTGCCTAAAACTTCCTGAAAGCTCCTCCAACAACTTGTCTCAAACATGACGACCTAAAGGTAGGAAATGAAATGCACCGATTTCATCAACCTATCCTCGATGACCCTAAATTGCATCATGCCTTTACTCCGTCCTCGATAAGCCGGTGAAGAAATCTATCACGATAAGTCTTATTCTTGCCCTAGAATGGGAAACGGCTGAAGCTTACTAGTGGGCTTTCGATGTTTAGTTGCTACCTGGAGACAAGCCATGTACTTGAACATGTACTCTTGAACATTTTTCTTCATACCTTTTGACCAATACTACCTCTACCAACCGCGATGCATCCTTGTGCCCCCTAGATGAATAGCGAACTAAGACTTGTGAGCTTCGTTCATCAAGGCCTTCGTTACTCCCTCAATCGCAAGCACTACCAGATGCTCCCTGTAATGCAACAACCCATTTGCATGAATCCTCCATTCTCCAAACTACTTCCGGGTCTGTATACGTGTCCATATTCCCTAAAGATGCTAGTCCCACCATTGAGTCTACATCATCATCTGGTTAAACGCTAGAGTCGACCCTATTCGATATGTCGATACCTGATCAAAGTCTTCATGGTACTACAGCCCACATTTGCTCACGATAGCATCTTTCCCAATCCTTTGGTGCCAAATATACACGGATTCTGGAAGACCTTCTATTGAACACATTCGTAACCATGCTGGCCTCACCCAAATGATACTACAATCATAATCCCCCATATAGTTTATCTATCTTCATTGTGTCAAATTTGAATCCCTTTGACGAAACGAATACCTTAACTCTTGTGATATAAGAAAACCTATATTATTGCTCCATCCAAGTAGCGTCTCTAGATTACCAAAGCGAAAATCACTGCTACATGCTCTAAGTCATGCGTAGAGTAGTTCTACTTGTGAGACCTCGACTGTTACAATCCATAAGTCACCACTCGTCCATGCCACATCAACGTACAACTGGGTCCTCACTCTACTACATCAATGCAAACCTCATAAAATTCATCACTGCCTAATATAATCAATGCAGAAGTGGTAGTCGACCAATTTCTCAATTGTTGGAAAGTGCATCCATATTCCTCATCCTACTCAGACCTGACACCTTTCTTGATCAATCGTGTCAACGGAGCCGCTATCTTTGAGAAATCCTTCATGAACTTCCTATAGTACCCAACAAGTCCTAAGAAGCTCCGACGCTATGTCACGATCCTTAGTCATTCCTACCGTACTATAGCCTCCATCCTGGACGAATCTACTAAGATACCTAGCTCAGAGATGATATGCCTTGAAAACTCAACCTTCTTGGCATGCAGCTGTTGTTATTCAGATCTCAAATCTACCCTCAAGAAATATCAGGGACCTCCTAACCAACAAACAATTTGTTAATCCTAGGCAGTAGATACTTATTCTTTACAATGACCTGATTTCAGCTGCCGATAATCAACGCGTAACCTAAGCATACCATCATGTCTTCCGACAAATAAAACTAGTGCATCCCATGCTATCCTGAATATATCCTTTATCTGTAAGTTCCTAGAGTTGTTTCTTTATTTCCTTCATTTCTACAAGTGCCATTTGATACGGTGCTATGGAAATCGAAGCAGTCCTTGGGAATGACTTGATACCAAACTCAATCTTTCGCACGATGGCAATCTAGGTTACTAGTCGTGAAAGACATCCTCAAACTTATCAGCAGCCAGTATTGTTGCATTTCTTCTTGCAATATGAGACTCCTCTTCTAGATCTAAAAGAAGTATATATATATATAAACACATAGCATGCTAGGTTTCCTTGTACACCTAGACACGTTTTCATGGGTCACTTACTCATCACTCGATCATTACCACCCTAGTAAATGATCATCATCCCCCTATCTATCACTAAGGTTACCTCTATAATGTGACAATTTACAATTGCATTTTACTTGGACAACCCGTCCATCCTTAAGATCAATCATAAGTACTCACGGGGATTATAGCCAAATTACTTTCTAAAGTCTCATCCCCAATCATTATTTTACAAGATCTAAATATACAGTTCATACACACCTGCCCCAAGGGTGACAGAATAATCAAGGGTCCATTAAATTCCTCTATTTTGAATTCCAAGGCATGCACAAATGAATTCAAAATAAGAGAATGAATGACACCATTATCAATTAGAACCAAAACTAAAATCTAAGGGACCGGAACCATACCGTCAACTCTCACGTTGCTAGTCTGAGTATCCGAACTCCCTGAGGTAATAGTGTGAACTTGTACTAGAGCCTCTCCTTTTTCCTCTGATAGCGTTGCTACATTCTAGATCCATCGGCTAATACTGTTGTGGAGAAAACTGATGAAGCTAAAGCTAAAGGAGTTGTTGAGTTGGAGGTGAAGACCAAGGTTGAGACTGACAACTTGCACCTTCATCGGTCCAAGATCCTCGTCGAGCATTCCTTATTGGGCAGCTCCTCTCGATTTGCCCCCGGCTACTAGCAGAAATTGCAAGGGTGCTTCATCTGCTGCTGGATGAACTACTGCTCCCACTATTAACGTTACCATGTTGATTCTTCACCCAAGCTTGGCAATCGCTACTTCTCCCATTTCCATCAAAAGTCAGGATAAACATACGCCTAAGCTCCTTGAAGCACTCATGTCGGCGACTCGCTTTAGAATTACCAAATCTAGCCCTTGCTGCTATTTGCCGAAAAGCGACAAACATAGCTCCTACCACACTTCCCTCATTCGTGAGACTCGCATTAGCCACAGTTGGATAATGCCTAGGTGCCATTTTCTCAATTCTAAAAATAAAATTAGACAACCAGAGGCTTTTCACTATCGTACCTATGTGTGCACAATTCACAAGGTTTATAACCTTGAGCTTTGATACCATTCTGTCCCGACCCAAAGTACAGGTAGTGACGTGGTGGATTAATTAAGTTAATTAAACCAAAATTTTTGATGAAAATCACCAATTAAATGTTTTAGGTTATTTTGAAAAACGTGATAGTTTAAAAACTCTTTAAAGCAATTATCATTATTTTAAAACAGTTTTTTTATGAAATAAAATAATAAAGATAAATAAACATGAGCCGAGCCCCACCAGATCCACTTTAGTATGCACACAAGGTATCAACAATAAAATATTAAATTCACAGTCCAATATGAGAAATAAAAATTTAAGTAATACATTCCTTGATTTAAGTAGGGAAATAACCTAAATAGAATTCCTATGACTCATTGGTTTGTCTTGTGGTTCCCCTAGTTGGTCCTAAGCTACAATTCACCTACAGGAAAAGGTTTTTAAAAACATAAAGAAAAGGTGAGGGAAGGCTCAGTAGGACTAAGCTTTTGAAAACATTTAATTTAGACATATAATTTAATTTTTAATCAAAAGCTATAAAACAAGATAAATAAATAAACAACTAGCTAATTGAAGCTCATTAAATTTAATCATACTATTTAATCATTTATTCATTCATAGATGGCCTTATTACCATGTTTTTGGCAAAGCAATATGAATCACCACTGAAGTAGCCCAGTTGGGTTTTGGAACCTGGCCCCAAGGTCGTGCTCCCCATGACCCGATCTTTGTATATGGCATCATGCTTCATTTTATCATTCTGGTAAGTACTAACAGACACATCCGGTGTCTTATCATTATTATCTTCCATTTTATTGGATATTCTTATTACATTCATTATTTGATTCATTATGATCCTCCATTCTTCAGCAAGAAATGAAAAATACTAAAAGTTCATTCTAATCATTCCTTAAAAATCAATTTGAAGGCAATCATTGGCAATCAGTCTTTTTGAGGCCAATGCCCTCTTTTGAAAATATTTAAAACATTTTGTCATTTCCTGAAAACATTTTGAAAGAATTCTTTAAGGCTAAAACCACTTTAAAACTTGGCTACCAAAGAAGGGGTAGAAGTCCTACCACGATACTCTACATTGCGACTTAGCACCACGATTTCGACCCGCTATATGTTAGCTCTATGAAACCACGAACGACCGTAAATGTAAACTAAGCTTATGATAGACAGATTATACGAAAGACATGATTCTAAAGGTGATGCTCTAAATTATAAGATCCACAATTGAAGGAATGATTGTGGAAATAATGTTGGGTGCTTTATTCATGCAAAGATTATTATGTTGTCTATATCCCTAATAGAATATGGTTTGTCTTTCCCATAGGAGGTGGACTTTGCAAATAGAAACCTTAGCACATTGTCATAGGTACGATGTATTGGATTAGGGCATAAAGTGTAATTGATTTGGATTAATAATTCTGTCTAAGCAAATCAATTCACTTTAGACAATTATATGTATTGTATCTTAATCCTGAGATAAATAATGTGCCCATTGTCTTGACTTATGTCTTTTGATGTATCAAAGGGTGACATCCATATTTTATATTGGTACGCATGTCTGTACATTGGAGGCATGACTCTTGATAACATAGACCTGTTATTCATAGATATGGAATCCCTAGCTCCTCTTTAGGAGTTGTTGATATATTCTTATATGCATTATCTTGTAATTGAAAAACTGAAGCACTCAACCATTTGGATACATAGGTGTAATCGAATAGTAACTGTCTTTGGATGATAAGTTTTCTAATGGTGAAATAATAGAACGTAAGAGAAAAATAATCAGGAAGGTAAGATAGAATTTATCCTTAAGCCGACTATGGATAATAATCCTATAGAGATATGATACATTATGATATGTCATGAAGACTTAACTATTCGGGCTTTGTAATTCTATATAGTTTGAGAGTATAGCTTTAAGCTTTTAGTAGAGTAGCGTTAGAGTTGATAATTGTAAAATATTTATTTGAGATATTGGGTTTCATAATTATCGAGAGCTTAAACTATATAGGTCCACTAGGTCCCCATTGCTAGCTCATAATGAATCCTATAATGATACGGCGTGCTTTTTCAATAGATTAGTGACTTATGTCAAATTATTAGATTGGCCAAAATTTGAGTTAATTGGATTTAATAATTTATGTTAATTTATCAGTTGAATTAATTTTATAATTAATTCAAGATAAACATGTTGGTTTATCAGTTGAATTAATTCAAGATAAATATGTTGAATTATTGTAGACAATATCTTATTTGTATGGATTTATCTAGATATAATTATTTTACTCAGATAACTTCTCTATTGGATTATTTGAATTAAAATTGAGGCTCTATCAAAGATACCCAGAACTAATAAGATAGGAATTATCTAATTGGTTGAGATAGTATCTATCGGATCAACCTGTAGAGTTCGAATTAAATTCAAACTTGGGGATCAGTGATAACAAGGTCGACCACGACAGTTAGAGTTAGAATCTGATTACGTGGATCAGATTCTGAAACTAATTCAAACCCAAATTTTGAGACCTTATCTGATAAAGATTGACTCCAGGTCTGACCTCTATAAATAGGGAGTGAGACTCATAAGTTATTTAGATTGGTTGAGAGATCAAGAGTGAGCACTATATACTATAAGTCTCTGAAACTCCCTTGAAGAGCTATTATTCACAAATCACGAATGATAGTTATGGGTATTTCTTAATTGGTTGGAAGGAGAGTCACCCGTGAAGAGCTGTACGACGAGAGCCCACACACACTCCGATCGTGGATAAAACATAGTAAAGAAGACCAGTTGGTTGAGGCTCTTCTAAAACGTTCTTCTCTACACTGATTGTAGGTGATCTTCAACAAATGAGGTTAGTAAGATCTAGTTAATTAATGCATATAGTGTGTCAATCTTGTATTTTAGAAAATACTCTGGTATAAAAGTTTTTAAATTTTCGTTGTATACTATTTTTCCAACATAATGATCATCCAAGACATATCAATGATGCCCATACTCTCGTTAATACAAAAGGAAAAGGAAAGCAAGGAAGACTTAAAGGTTTTGAAACACTTGATTTTTTAGAGTTGTTTTTCTAAGTATGAATCATTAATTGATTATGTTATATGGCAACATGAGTTGGATCTTGATGGCTTAGGAAAAATTTTAAGAATCCATTTTGTTGCTTTTTACTCTTTTTTACAAAAAAAAAAATATATTTTTTAGATAAAGAAACAATTAACATAAGAGCCGTCTCATGCTCATATTATATAAAGTAATTGTCTCCTCTAATCTCAATTATTATATGCATGAGATGTATATTTTTTGATTTGCATGATAATTGTATTTAAAAAGACTGCACTCTAGGTTTTATGTGTGATATAAAAACATTTAAGAGATGTATAATCATGTTGTTATCAATTTTATGTTTATGTTAGTTTTAATTTCTATAGCTTATTAATATTTATTTTAATTATGCCAGGTATTGTTCTTATAAAATATTTGGTTGTATTTTTTGTTTTTTGTTGTAATTTTCTAGAGGAACGTTCATCACTATAATTCTCCTACTATTTGTTAATAAATTTTAGAATTTTTGTAAGCCCAAAAAGGTGTAAGTTATTTTCCACATAAATCTCTCATGAAGATGGAGGTACTTCAAGATAAAAGATGATGAAAAAAAATCCTAATTTCTTACTTTCTTAATTTTTGAATGTAATTTTGGTGTTTTTTTATTTTGTCTCTAGTTTTGGTTTCTTCATAGGAGGAAAAGGGGACCATGAGATACAAGGGGTTTGATTGCATCAAGCGCAACCCCATGTACGGTAAAACAAGCAAGGGCCTGTGCGTCATTAGCTTGGTGCCATCACAATCGCATGTTAAATGCTTGGGCCTTAGGCCCATTTATGTACCTTATGCCCGTATGTGCATCGATGCGCATAACAGCGCGCATGTGTATTTAGGGAAAAACACAAGAATGTCCTGTAAAAGAACACCTTTGGAATACTGTTCTCTTCTTACATTAGGTCTTTTGACATCGCTCATAACGTTCTCTTCTTACACTAGGCCTCTTGACATCGCTCCTTATTAAGGGACTGGTCAAATGTCACAATATATGTGGCATCCAAATTGGCTTTGCCATTTCATAAGGTTATCTGCCAGATGCTAATGGGAATCTGTTAGATTTTTTTTTCTTTATTTTCAACCAAAAGAATACCGTCTTGGTTGAGTAAAATCTAGTATATGTCAGTGTAAAATCTATCATATTATCTTTTTTATTTTGAATAAAAAAATACTGTCTCTGGTTGTCTACGTGGTTCACCGATGTGAAATGTTGTAGATGTCAAAGCCATCTTATTTTCAACCAAAAAAAAAAACCCCAACAGTAGGAGATAGCTTGAGACCTAAACCACAATAAATGAAATGCGAAATCAAGATACTGGTTGTTTCTAACGTAGGAGAAGGAAGAATAAGGGAAACAACATTGTTGGACTAAAACAAATACAAAGGAAATTGAGCGAGACCGCTGGCAGAACTGGAGCCAAAGACAGACGTGGACAAAAAACAATTAAAAGAGGCTGATTGAAATAAGGAAATGTGTAAAAAGATCAAACGCTTAGAAAAAGGCAGTTAAGAAAAGACGGTGTAGATTAAGTCAATTATTTAAAGATTTAGAACACTCAATGCCTATAAAAAGGAATAAAATCCAATCATTTGTAATACTTTAACTTATTTAAGAATTAATAAGAATTTTCTAGACGTTTATTTAATTATTGACACCAATTAAGTATTATTGATTTTTATTTGAGAGAATTTCGACGCAAACAACTAATATCGACTGTGGAAAACTAAAACAGAAAAGCAAGCTAGGATCATTAGAGGAGTTTAGAGGAGATATAGTACAGAGCAAGATTGCAGGAAGGAAAAAAATGCAACAAGAAATGCTCAAGATGAAAGAGTACAACCTTTAGATCCATAGATGGGAATCAAAGTCTACCAAATGAAGGCAAAACAAAGATGGATTTAGCGCAAAGAGTGAAGATTCTTCTACGGAAGCAAATAGAGACTGAAGAGACGTAAAAACTAATGCATATACCCAAGGCCAACTGGAGGGGCAACTAGAAGAATATCTACGTGAGAATGAGCGATAGAAAATTAAAATAGGAGGGAAGAATATTTGGACAAAGGAGATACGTCAGATAAAATAGAATCTCAGAGGAGAGACATAGCTGCTGGAAGAAATCAAGAAAAGAATAAGAACGAGTTCACATTCGAAGTACTGAAAAAGTCAACCATGGACGAACCATTTTAAAAAATCAATCCAACGGCAAATAAAGGAAAAAATACAATAACATGAACCAGAGCTAAAACTCTTCGAACATATGCGACAATACTTGTGGACCGCGAGGATTTGTTTAAGCAATTAGATGGTCGCCTGCAGATCAAGATAAACGAGTTGCAAGTGCAAAACATTTCCATGAACAAGAAATACAATGATGAGAAAAGCATTGTCCCTGCAAAGGTTGTCTTTAATTCTAATTAATTATCGAAATTGTATTAACTCTAAGTTTATTTGAAAAATCAGTTAAAAAAGAAAAGCAAAACTAATAAAATTAACATAAAATAAATGAAACTAAAATAATAAAAGTAAGCTCTAGGGTTCAAATTTTTCCTAATTAACTTCATTTTAATTAAATTTAGACTCTAAGTGATTGGTTTCAATTAATAAAATTGTTAGCCGAACGTACGAAATTACTTACTCACCCCTTCTAATAAACTAGTAGAATATTCATATGAATTAGAACTCTTATATTTCTATGAAGGATTAATTAACACAAACTAATTAAGTTAAAGCATTCGAAAAAGGCTACACATACATTAAGGATATATTTTTATTTCAAATTGCACGTACTCAAACAATATCTCTTAATGGCCAAATCAGTTGGAGCATTAAGCACTCAATAGAATAGACAGTTTCTAACAATCAATAACCAATCCAAGAAATAAAAAAGAAATCAAATCCATTAAAAGGATCCATTAGAACCATAGTACACAAAATTATTTAATAGATAAAAGTAAAACTAAAAATGAAAGTAAATAACACCAAGAAGCAAGCATTCTTAGAATATTAAAAAATAAAGAAAACAAAAGTAAGAAACAATTCATCAAATAGAAGGTGCCACAAGCTCTAAACTTATCCTTTTTTAATATTTTTTCTTCTTTTGAAAGCTTCAAAAATGCTCTTCAATGCTCTTCAATGATGTCTAAACAAAATCTAAACCTAAATATAAAATAACATCCTAAACTATAAATTTATTTATTTTTCCTTTTTTCCCCATCTTATCCTCCTCGAAACCGCTCTCTGACTCAAAAACCCAAGAATATGGGGCCCTGAATCCTTTTTCTTAAAAAAAAAAAAAATTCCGCGCCAAATGAGAGCCAAATTAGGGCTCTGATTCATCAAGAGAAATGGCAGCAATCGATTGGCCCTCGGATAACTATGCAACACATGGCAAATGAACACATGCCAAGGCAGACGGTTACATGGGAGGTCGACCAAAAGCATCGCTCGAGATTATGTTCAGCTGGAGCTGACGGGAGATAGCCAGGACGCATGGCGTTGTCATATTGAGCGAGCGCTACAGCTGGTCTGCGAAGATGCACCTTAGACGGGGGTGGATGCCACGCATGCATGTGACTTGTTCAAGGTGTTTTTCCAACAACTCCTATTAAAATTTGAATTTCCAGCATTTTCTTTTACGAAGAATAATGTTGAATTGCCAAATTTGTCCCTTTGACCAAATTTTGCCACACAAATGAGGGAAACTAAATAGTTAGGAAGGAAAACTAAATAAAAATTAAATTCAATAAAATTAAATTAAATTAGAATAAAAACAGACTAATTAAAATAAAAATAAACCCAAATTGAATAAAATAAAATTAAAATTCCTAGAATATAAGAAAAATATTTGCAATTAATACAAAATAACTGCATTTTTATAGAGTTATCAACATTCAAGAGGAGAAAAAAGTCCAAATTACTCTTTATCAATAAATTATCGGGATACTAAAATTGCCAGAGTCAACGCTAAAAAAAAAAAAAAAAAAGAACACGATAGAACAACAGATCCAATAAGTTTTCTTGTATTTGAAAGGTGGTGGGAACCGTTGGTTAGAACCACTTTTACTGTAGCATGTGGGAGCTTTATACTGTAGCAATTCTTTTATTATTACTATAACATATAAGAGCTTTATACTGTTTATAATTAAGTTTATGGTGAAAACCGTGTGTCATGCCAAACAGGGGTTCATCTATTTCGACATTTGCTGATGTTAGAAACAACTAACGAATAATTGCTCCGCGTCTTTCGAGAATATTAATAAGAATTGCAATAGTATGCTTAATTAGTTGGCTCCAACATCTATTGACAGTTCATCAACTGACCCAGAAATGTACTACTCAATTCCATTATAACAAGAAAAAGAAGAAAACAACAAGGGATGCATTGAAAGTTGGGAGAAAAAGAAAATTTAAGATCGTACTTGAAGGGATTTATGACTAATTTAAACCCGATCGAAAGAGTCGACTATTCACCTATTACAGAAATGTTCTACGAAGGGTTGTCTTTGTATCACAGCCTTAAAGATTATTTGGGATGACAACCTTCAAAAGACATGACAGATGCGTTGTACTATGTAGAGGGGAGCATGAGTCGAACAAGTGAAGAAAGCAAGAATGAAAAAGAAGTCTACAAAGCAAGGTGAAGAAAAAATCATTTTACGACCGACAATAAAAGAAAGACCTTGGGAACCAAGAATCGGTAAAGAAAGAGAATTAGCTAACTAGAGAAAGAGAAAAGAACAGTACCAAAAGGTATCAACTATATCTAATTAAGGATGAGGTGAAGCTTAAAACTTCTCGAGAATAATTTTTTTATGATACCAAATAATACTCGGTGATTTTTAGAGCTCTGAAGCCAATGCTCTCCAATACAGACAAAAGAGATGAAGCAAAGTTTGGTAAGCTATACAAAGACCACACGCATAACATCACTAATTGTGGAAGTCTACTAGGAGAAATTCAACATAGGATGAGGCATGGAAAACTTCTACTGTATGTAAGAACCAAAATAAAGGCTAAAATGAGAGGAAAATAGCGAAGGCAAAACGGTAAGAGTAGTAACAATAATTCATGGTAGATCAGAAAGCGGAGAAATATGGCTTCAGTCCGTAAACAAAGAAGAAAAAAAAAAGGAATGTTTAAAAGAAGTATGCCACGTCGAATCCTATCCAAAGGGATGGAAATTTACAGCAGATATTAGCTTTCGTTATGCAATGATCAGATTTAATTAAACAAAATTAGTATGCAACTAGGTGAATTAGTGTGCCTAATTAAATATTAAAACTGCAATAAATCATTTTGTAATACTTTCTTATTTAATTGCATTTTTACTATTTTGTTGATTTATCTTAATTTCTGTTTTTGTTAAATTATGTTAAACAAATTTTGGTAATTTTTATTTTTCTAAAAATCAGATTTTATTAAAAAAAATTAATTAACAAATCTCAAAATGCCCAGCTTGTCCCTTACACACATACACACTCAGACCATACACCAACCACATGAAACCACACTGCAGAAACCATGTTCCGTACATGGTATTGGCTTAAAACTCCCTCTGATTTAGAACTCATCAGAAATACCCTCACAGCTACTCCCCCCTCTTTTCTCTCACGTTTCCATCACTCTCTCACCCTCCCTCTCTCAGCCATTCCCCTAACTCAGACCAAAATCAAAGAGCACAGCCAAAATCTATTATTCACAGCCAAGAAACAGAGGCAATAGCACAGAATTGAAGCCACCATTCTACACCAAACGTTCAATCCGAGGTCAGGGTTTGTTTTAACGATTCAAATTCAGGTTTTGAAGCTGTGAATCCTAAATGTAAGATCAAACCCATGCTCAAAGACAAACTTCTATTTCCTGCTAGCCTAGTTTTGTTTTGAGCTTGTGTAAGCAAGATTTTGTCTTGCATGTTATGATTCGAGTCTTGACAAGCATAAATAACCTATAATTTGAGATTGTGTGATGATCTCAAACACAAATTCACGTCTCATTTGGATTAAAAACAGAATTAAACATAGTCTTAACACTTTCTATTTATTCTCGGAATTATATGCTAGAATGCATTTAAAAAGATGGAATTGTGTTGCATGGGTTTGGAATTAAGTTTTTAAGCTTCATATCATGTTTATGAACCATTTGGAAATATTTTATCTGCATTAGAACATATGTGGAATGATTTTTACTTTGTTTGAAACTTGGTTGCTCAAAACAAAGCATACTAGCCATAACAACGAGGTCGACCACAGCACATGTAACGCGGTCGATTGAGAAACCATGAGCATGTAGTTGACTGCGATACACTATACATGGTTGACCGCGCTACACCGGGGAGGCTGGTTTCAAGCCACCCCTAGCCCCACTTGTTCCAAAATGATTTCTAAGTGTAATTTTTACTTGACTTCTCAGATCAAAAATTATTCTTAATATATTTTATAGTGTGTTTGATTATTATGAAAATACATGAGATGTTATAATGAGAAATGGGACGCTAAGAAGCCATTAGATAGAATACTAATGTAGAATATTTGAGTTTAGACATTAATGTATTTAGTCTACACCTAAGGTTGTTGCTGTCCTGAGAAGCTAATGCTTAGCAGAACGGGGATTTGTAGTGTAGGCATGAACAATGCTAGATAATGAGGTAGGATTTAAGACCTTTTTTTCGATAGCTATGATTTTAAAATGAGTTTTGGCCATATGTTCTTTCTTAAAATGTTTTTAAGAAATAAGTTGCTTGTATTTATTTATTTCCAATAGATGTTGGGTATGATCATAATAAATGATAATAATAAATATAAAATGATAACCCATTAAAAAGATACCAGGAAAATGATATGATTCATATGACACTGGATACCAAACAGATTAAGAACCCTCGTTTGAAATGATATGTTAGTGCATGATGCCACACACAGAGATCAGATCGTGTAAAGAGCGATTTTGAGGGCAAATCTTGAAACCTATCCGGGCCACTTTGATGGTGGTTTTAGTGGGCTTTGCATATAATCAACATTGATGTATGATCCAAGATAATTACAGATGATGAATGGTGAGTATGAACTTGATTAATCACTTATCATGAATATTGATGATCGCAGAAGATGAAAGGGAAGTATGAATTTATATAATTATCTAGTATTCCTTTGAAAATGCATTTTAATTCATTTAGTTTATTTTATTTTGTAAATAAAGATTTTGAAATCTTAGTCCTATCGAGCATTTTGCTCATGAGTCTACTATTTTTTTAAATTTCTCCTCTAAGTGATTCGTAATGCACCACCGAGTAGGATATTGCTGTTGTTCTCACGCAGACCATGAGTTGTTTACTTTATTCGTTTTATTGCCAAGGCATCTAATAATAGGACATTTAATATGCATTTTAAATATACTCTGATGGAATATGGTTTTGTTAAATTTACTCTATGTCTGCACTATGTGTGCATCGCATGGGGTATCGTGGGGCCCAAACTATTTCAACGGACTTTAAGTCCTAAATTTAATTCTGTGGATTAATTCTGGATTTAAATTTAAGTTGAGGTTATTTCAAAAATTTTAATTGTTAAATTTTAATATTGGTAGCATCTTTAAAATATTTCCATAATTTGTTAAAATAAAATCATCACTTTTTCTCATAATATACTTCAAATGTTTTAAAAATTATTAATAATACAACCGGTGTGTTTAATTGATCATGTTTTATTATTTTAATTAAACCGTCACATCACCACTTGGATTTGGGTGAGTAACAGATTCCAAAGATTTCGCAAGAATAAAAATGATGCATTATGATTCGTTGGAGTCACTTTAAAGATTCATGCCATAGAAGTTTAAAGAATCTTGATTGGTGGAGGAAGTAATGTAGATGTCCTGTCCTAGGATGCTTGTGAGAAAATGTGGTTAAACGAAAAAAAAAAAAAAACGATGAGACCCAATACTTTGCCTCTAATTGGGTTTAAACGAACTAGAGTCACTCTAAAGGAATATGTAATCCTAAAGGTTGAAGTTGCAGGTCGAACCCTATGTGTTGACTTTATAACGGTGAATGCCCCTTCCAATTACAATGCGATTATGGAAAAAGGCTGCATTCACAAAATGGAGGGGTTAGCTTCAACTTTACATCAGGTGCCGACTGTCTAAGCTTAGATAGCAGATTTATGGGTGATGTTAGAAGAGACTAGCCGATGGCGCCTATATGTTACAACAAAGTAGTGAAAGGAGAAGAAGCAGAAACAAGTGAAAGCAGGGCAAGAAGAAATGGCCTAGAGGTTTTGGTAATAATAGGAGGGCCCACCCGGAGACATGAAGGAGAAAAAAGAGCGAGAGCCCAAAAAAATAGTTTTGGTGAGCAACCTCCTAGAGCAAGAAGAAAGAGAACAATTAATTCAATTTCTAAAAAACAATAAAGATGTTTTTTTCTTAGAACCATGAAGATATGGTTATAATTGACCCAACAGAGGCATATTATTGTTTAAGCATGAGAAAAAGCAAATAGCCAATAAGGCAGACAATAAGGCTTTTTTTGCTAGAAAGGAATAAAATCATTGCAGCCAAGGGAAAGAGGTTGCTTGATAATAGAATGATCAAAGAAGTGAAACACCCAGAATAGGTATTCAATGTGGTTTTAGTTCAAAAGAAAAGGAGAAAATGGAGGATCTACATTGACTTCAGGAATCTAAACAAATATTGCCTAAAAGATAGTTTTCCATTACCAAAGATCAATCCTATGATGGACGCAACAACAGGTTTCAAAAAGTTGACACATTTAGATGCCTATTCTGGTTATAATCAGGTCAAGGTAAGCATAAACAATGAAGAAAAGATCGCGTTCGTCACAAAACAAGGGCTATTCTGCTACAAAGTAAAGCTGTGCAGATTGAAGAAAGTAGGAACAACTAACTAGAGATTAGTAAAAAAGCTGTTTAACAATCTCATTAGAAAGACAATGGAAGTTTATGTCGATGATATAGTGGTCAAAAGTAAAAAGAAGGAAGAACAAGTAGTAGATTTAGCCCAAACATTTACTATCTTGAAGAAAATATAGAATGAAATTGAAACCGACAAAATGCTATTCAGAATTTCATCATGGCAATTTCTCAGAAACATGACAAGCAGAAGAGAGATTGAAGCAAACCCAATCCAGATCAAGAAAGTCTTGGATGCAGACCGACCAAAAACAGTACAAGAAGTGTATTTGTTGTTTGGAAAGGTAGTGGCACTTAGAAGACACATTTCTAAAATCTCAGACGAGTGTAAACCTTTTTTGAAATGCAAAATAAAGAAGACCAAAGAAGTAGAATGGGAAGAAGCACAAGAGGAGACATTCCAAAAAATTAAAGACTATCTGATGAGCTGTCTAATTTTGTTGGTCCTAGAGGACGGGCAAGAGTTCTATCGATACTTAACCAACTTGAGTGTGGCGGCAAGTGGTGTATTATTCAGAGAAAAAGAAAGAAAACAAACACTGGTGTTCAGCATAATCAAAATGATGACTAACGTAGAATGAAGGTATGGATCAATGAAAAAATTGGCCCTAGCCCTGGTCTATGCAAAAGGCAAGCTAAGACATTATTTTGATGGACATTCGAAATCAGTGTTAACGAATTAGCCTTTGAGACAGTTTGTCAAAACCAGATATATCAAGGAGATTGACCAAATTGGCAATCGAACTAGGAGTCCATGATTTTTATAACAAACCAAGGAAAACCAAGAGAGGGCGAGTTTTTGCAGGCTGTTTAAAATGTGTCTCAATAGGAGACAGTGGAAAAGAAGGGTTAGAGGAAGAAGTAGTTTGGAGATTTGAAGTTGATGCTACAAGGAATCAATATGGAGCAGGGGTCGACATCATTCTTAAGAAGGAAGATATAAGACTGTCACGCCCCGGAGTACGGGAGGTGACGTGGTGGTTTAATTAAGTTAATTAAGTAAAGATTTGGTTAAAAATTAGGGTTTTAAAATGAAATTTATAAATAAAATGCGATAATTTTAAAATCGTTTGAATAGAAAGGTTAAAGAAATAAATGAATTACCATAATAATTAAACAAATAGAAGTAATATTAAAATAATTAAATATGGGGTGGAACGCGTATGAGTCCCACTAGCCCACATATTGTGCACACACATATAGTACTGACAATATTATGATACAACCACAGTCCAGAGTAAAAGAAAAGTTATAGTCTTACATGCCTTGAATGATAAATTATCCTACCAAATGCTTCTACTGATCGTAAGTCCGGTCGGCGGACTCTTCTCCAAACCTATGCTGATATCCACCTAGGGTTAAGATTTTAAAACAGATAAAATGTGAGCGAAAGGCTCAGTAGGACTACATTTAGAAAATTATTCAA
>CAMOHE010029602.1:0-10738 GCA_946598075.1 Artocarpus hirsutus | reverse complement strand
TCAGTCATTATTATTGGGATAATGATGAATGAAGACTAGTATGAAGTTTGATTGATGATTATGTTTTACTAATCATGTGTATGAGATACTAAGTCAACTCATAGATACATATTGAAGAAATAATGTATTGGATTGACCCACTATGAGAATACTGCATGGATAATTGTCATAAGTGATTCTCATCACAATAGTATTATCCTAGTCCTCTGACCTGAAATCACCATAGTTTCCTACATGACAAGTTCTATATTTTGACACAATCTAATATTATCTTTAACAAGATGATGGAATAGATTGTTGTTGGATATAGAGTGAATCATGTAAGGAATATGAGTGATTAAGAAGGAATTTGTCCCTCATTTATTATGAGAAAGATATCTGTGGGCCCCTCGATAAGTTAGACTGAAGAAAAATGTATGGCCATACTGCAATGAATTGATAAGGGTTATCAATATCAGTCTACTTAAGGTCGAGAAATAATATGATTGAATAGTATAAGGATGACATAAACCATGCCTTATGCTCAATCAAGGTATCTAGAGACAAAATGAGTTTAATACTTATTGTGGATTAGGTTATGTCGGATTATTGACATTCGCATAACTTGGGTAATCATAATGTCTTGCTAGAGGCCACTTATGATTTGTGGGCCAGAAACAAAATTTCATGCCTACTACCAACGTTATATGAACCTACAAGGTTGCACACTTATAACAGACCAAGAACAAATTTTGGGTTAACTGTGTCTAGGTTCGATGAACCTGATAATGTCTAGATTCGATGTACTAGATATGTCTAAATTCATTGAATCTGATATTATCTAGATTATCTAAATCATATTCGAATTACAGACATTATCTAGATTCTCTGAATCATATTCGAATTATAGTTTACCCTAGTTAAAATCTGACTCTATCTCAAAGTCAAGATATATATATATATATATATCTGTTTTAGGGTGTCTAGTCGAATTAAGAAGAGAAAAGGCGTTCTCTCATTCAAAAAAGGCAAAAGACCTTAAAACCCTAAAAATTAGATAGAGTCATTTAACGCAAAAAGAGGTTGCTAGCACACCAATTCATTTTTGAGAGAGTCTATTCGTGTGGATACCTACAGAGGACGTTGCTCAAAGTAACAACGTCTGAATCCAATTTTGATTACTAAAAGCTTGAGTTAGGGTGTCACTGGAGTGAACCCACTCTCTCCCTTCCAGAATCTTGCCCGTTTTGTCATCCTGGTAAGATTCCATGACTTTATTATCAATCTAATCGAATTGCATGGATCCTGCGAGGGTTTTGTGGGAATTATTTTTTAATTTTCCACTACGTATTTAAATCATAAAATCCAACAAAACCCAACAGACTCCTCTTCCTCTTTTAGACAAATACACTTTTAGATGTCCTTTTTTAAGCAGTTCTACAATTTATAGTTGTAATGCCTTGTAGTCGATGGTCAAATGCCCTGTATCTCAATGGAACTCGTAGTACTTTGATTGGTCACGTGAACGGCTCGGCACCATCTTGCCTGGCCATCTGACATAATCTTTTCCTTTGAGCTATGTAGCAAGTTCCATTAAAGATATGGTCAAGGTATACTTTGGTGGCGACAATGTCCTATTTGGCCTCGGTTTCTCTTCCTCTCTCTTCCATTCCCTTTTCAGAGGCATCCTTGTCAGTCCTCTTTGGTCCATCTGTGGTTTTTGCTATCTCTCCCCCCATCTAATTTGATCTCGGCTTCTGGCCATTTCTCATTTGCATTGCTCATTTTTCTCTTCCAGATCGATCCATCCTTTTGCCCTATTTAAAGTTTCCTAGATAGTCTGTGAGTAATCGGAGCATATGCTGTTCTTGAAAGAGGATTTGCACAGATGTCCTTTCTTCAATGCTTCTCAAGCTGTTCCATCTTCCAAATCTAAAATCTCAGAGAGTTTCTTACTGAATCTTTTAATATACGTTCATAGGGATTTGCCTGGGCTTTGAATGACTGACCACAAGTCTTTGCAGGTCTTGCTAGTCTTAATTTGCACAAAATAGTCCTTGATGAATGAATCTACCAATTCTTCAAAGCTATCAATCGAGCCAGTGAGAAGATTATTGAACCTTCGAAGAGCCAGCCCCTTAAGACTCTACGCGAACAATTTACACATCATTTCATCAAGGATCGAATCCGGTATGCTTATTACGCTAACTACATTCTTGTATTGTAATAAATGATCCTTGGGATCGGATGTCCCGTTGAAGTAAGCAAACACAAGATTTCCATACTTCGACGGTATAACTAAATTGATTCTTCTTGTAAATGGGGTTTCTTGAATATTCTTCAAGATGTCATCCAATGTTAGTGTTTTGCTCGTTGCTTTTGAAACCTTCTGGTCAATCTTCTCCTCCACGAGCTTAATGTTCTGTTCGAGCATCTCTTTCATCATCTACTCAATTGATTCTAGAGTTAATAGAGTATGTGTTGGCATTTCTTCAAATCAAACTATTGGTTTGATTGCCCTTTTCGTTTCATCTGGTACATCGTTTTGTCGGCTTGACTCCACACAACGTTCACTATTGTCATAGCCATTGCTGTAGCAGGCATTGCTCCGACTATCGAAGCTGCTGTCATGGTCGTTGTTGGGATAGTTGTTGGTGCTGGAGTTGAGGGTGTGTACAACGGCTCCATCTTACTAATTGAGTTGTAGGAGGATTGTTGTCTATGTTACTATAGTACCTGAAGCTGCCACTGTGCCGCCGTTGATACTGGGTATGTCGAATACCCATAATACGGTGATAATAGGATAATGAGGCCATCTGCGAGTTTGATAGCTAATTTGGCTCCTCAGGGCTAAATTCTCACTACTGAGTTGTCCAACCTTCCATCTTATTCTTGAGAATGAGTTGCCTGCTCTTGGAGCATTCTCTTTAGAGCTTCTACTTCTGCCGTAATGGCTTCCATCTGTGGGTTGACTTGGGGAGTTGTTGCAGTCTCTTCATTGGAGTTTCAAGAACGTGCTGGTTGTCTGTGTTGTCAGCCCTTTGCGATTGAGCTAGAGATCCTAGAGTTGATGATCTAAAAGCCCCATGGTAGGCACCAAACTGTAGACGGTTTATCTACAATCAAATATAGAAATGTAAATTTGGATTGTTTCTATTTTATTGAAGAAACTTGGGCTTTCAAATCATCATTAATTGGACCTATTAGCTCTTAAAAGAAGGCGTAAGGTCAAACTGAAATGGAAATAATAAAATAATACTGTAAAAGTAAAATACCACATGTTGAATTTAGAGTGGTTCACTCTGTTAAAAGAGCTATGTCCACTATACTATAATATGACTTTTGGGTACAAATTACAAGAGAGCACAAAGAAAAGATGAGAACTCAATTTGGTAGAGTTTCTGTATGTCTTGTTTATTGTCCCCATACAATGAAGCAGCTATCTCTTTATATAGAGATTATGGGTGAGTTGTGGTCAACCGTGTAGTAGAATCAGGTAGTGCATTAGAGGTAATCGTAATAATGGGGCATCTGTCAATCCATGATAGTCTATGTGAATCGTGCTTTCCCCACATTTTAATTGATGGTCAGACGTGCCAATAATTGTCAATTTGTGTTGATAACCGTTAGTTCATGTCGATCAATCCCATCAATCAAACAGTTGGAAACGCATTTGGATTACCTTCAGCAGACGAGTTTGTACATATGAAGATCATGTAGGATCGAACCAATTGAACAAGACGAAGCCTCAATTCGATTTACACTTTGAAGCTAGATCTTGGGTCGCTTCACTCCACTCGACTAGTTCTATTTATAATAGTGGGCCATCATTCTGGGCCTGTGGGCAATTTGGGTCTGACCGAATTATATACCCCAACACTCTCCTAGTTAGTTCATCCTTAGAAGTTCTATTAATGAATTTAGTGGGTATGCAATATGACATAGCATAGCATATTATGACCAGAATTTAAACATACTTACTATTTAAAAAAATTATTTTAAACTATCTGTACTATAGGCGAGATTCCTACTTACTTGTTCCACTGAAGAAGACTTCCCTACAAATTTAGAATTCCCCTTTTCTCTAATGGAAATAAATCTGTACAAAACACCCATTAAGAGCATATAAGAATTACCTATTTATGCTATTTTTTTGTTTTAGCATAATTGTAAGAATTTGATCACTCTATTAGATCATAATTCTTTTATCAAATGATAATAAAATTCACTATTTCTATTACAAGGATTAATTATTTTATTTAGTCCTCATAATATTTAAATTTTTCCTTAATTGCTATTAGTTTATATCAAAATTGATAATTAATTAATTTAAAAACAATTAATTAATTATCTATCGTTACTAGACCTATATAATCTTAATCCACTAAATTAAACATTTCCCAAATTCATGATTCTTATAAAAAGTTCTAATTAGACATATTAAATTCATTTAATAGGCCCGTAATTGGTTCTAAGCCTTTTAAGCCCGAAAATAATTTATGATGTCATAGACACTATACCGATGAACTATGACCCGAGAAACCCTTTAAACTAAAACAAGCATTAGACTCGTGCCTAGCATTAGGGTACTAGGACTTTAGCGTATCGGGTTTTTATGATAGTTGAATTAGTGCTAAATTGAAAACTAGTAAAGTTTATCTTTAGAAAATCTTATCTGTATAACTTAAAATTTCAAATAAAAATCGCTCTATAAAATAATGCCCAAAATCGATAACCCACTATCTAGAGCACTTAATCTCTTGGTTTGCTAAAAAATAGGATTTTATAGTCATGCGATCTTTGTTTATCAAATCTAGTATCGGAGAGTACTTTTTCGGTTAGTTTTAAAAAGTTAATGTGAAATCATATGTTAATAGCAGTTTTTCTTTTAAATTTTTTCTCCATAAAAACAACTTGTTTTTTAATATGTGTCGTAATGATTTTCATCCTTGTTTTAGAGTCCTGGTTACCCCATTTTAGCATGATTGTTTCCTGGTTAAACTTTGCAAATTTTACCGATTTAAAAGTTTTGACTATTTTTATAAATCCCAATTAAAGTCCATTTTAAAAGTAGGCTTTTACAAAACTTTCTTCACAAAATTCTTCATTTTGTTGTAAACTAAACTTTTGTATTTGATGAAAATTGCAACTCGGTTTCTAAACGACTCAAAACTTAAAAACTGTTTTCTGCTTAAAAATACAGTTTTTGGACAATTTTAGAAAACTACCCATAACTATATTTTAGAGGTAGATTTTAGAAAAAGTTTCTTCATGAAAGTTGTTCGTCTCATCAAAATCTAACTTTCATGTTCAGTGAAAGGTGAAATTCAAATAAAAAATTGTAACGCCCCCTTACAAGCACAACAGAAAACGTTGCTTTTACTGTTAAACTTAATAATTACTGATAAGAAGTTTGAAACAATTAACAACACTCAGAGAAATTTCCTAGAAAACACATCCATTTTTTTGACAACTACTTACCGGATTTAACTTTTCCTCCTTGGTTAGTTCGATGGAACACCTAAGGTGTTTAGTAAACTGACCACCTACAGAAAAATTAGTTTACAAAAAAATATATATATTTAGCAAATAGAAACTCACACATATAATGCAAGTACTTTTAACTTCTAATCAAACAACTAATCAAGACTAATTACGAATAAATGAACTATATATTGTATTCTTTAATAAATAGCCTAAGAAACTAAAAATCTAAAATACAAATTACATTCAATAAAACATAAGTTGAAAAGAACATATCACAATTTTAATTGAGTCTCAAACAAATAAAAATACAAAACATAATATATTAAATTTTGTATGAGTTTAAATTCCTTTCATCACATGACTCCGTTTCTAATCCAACACTTTTTGCACACATACCTGTCCTTGTCCTCCGTCCCAGTAAACATGTATCTTATCCTTTTTTGCAATATGATATAAACTAAGTAAGCATAAGCTTAGAAACACATTCCTATCTCACAATATAAAATATTTCATAGTAATCATAATCATAGTAGTGCATGAGGCACTGGTTTATATAGAACATATCTTTTCATTTAAACTTTCATATTAAAACATTATTCATTTTATCTTTAGGGGCCCAAGCATTGCACCATAAAGATAAATATAGTTGTATGAGAAGAGTAAGGTAGTTAATCCCAAACCAAATATACAAGTCCACGTTGAGGGACAATCCGCCTAGTGGGACAGACATAAACATGGGGTGTGCAGCACTTAATTAAGTGATATATATAAATAGATATACCTTTAACATACCCCGTTATTGAAACATTCATTAAACCTTCATGTTGCAATAAGAGTTTTCATGAGAAAACTATATGTAAAAACAAACTTAAAAATTTTCATATAACATATTCTCAAAACTTTTTCATGAACTTTTATCATGTTGTAGGTGAGAATGTACTTACTTAATTTACTTGCTTACTAAAACTTAAATCGGATGATATTGTCATAGTTCTAGTATGCTTGCCTTTTGGAGTGTTCATGTCAATCATTCATGTAATACATGAAATAAATATTCATGTTTGTAATATCATTTAATACTATATTACATACATTATTCTTAACGAAACAAAGCATCTTTAAGCCACAAACATGCACTTAGAGTCAAGAAATGTGGAGACAAAAAACTTGACCTGTAATCACTTAGAGAAATTAATCTCAACTTATAAGCATGAATGAAGTCTAAAACTTGTTTCATAACATAGCTAACATATATAAACATTACTCAAATTTTTTTCTCGTGAAAATATTTATTCAAAATACCTTTTTTAAATTTTTTTAAAAATATTCAAGTAAATCTGTCAGTTAGAAAAACTGACCAACTTTCAAGGATTCATTACCTTATATCTTTCGATTCAAATTCAATTCGAGGATGAAAATTTGCAGGAATAAAGCTAACACATATATTTAATGCTCAAATTTTTCTTTAGCCATAAAAATTTCTTTTGATGTTTTAAATAAATCACACAATCAATACTACAAAATTTGTCTAGGAAGCCTGTGCAACAAGTAGTCCTAATTAAAAAGTATGGATTAAATCATTTACATAATAAATAATTTATAAAAATTATTACATATAATAGACACATAAAGTCATAACATATCTAAAATTCAGGTTTAAATAAATTCTGAATAATTCAAAACGTGCATTTGAATTTAGAGTTAATATTAACACTAGACATGTTAAACAACAAACATGTTTCATTCAAACATTTTTGTAAAATCAAATATGTATGATATGCTTTTGAAATTTTTATGTGATATACTTAACATAAATAAACACTAAAAAAAGAATAAATCATATAAAACACATTTATGGGTTTGATTTATCATCTCATGAATTACATAAAGCATATCAGGTAGACATTTATAACCACTAAGTACTTGGCAATCAACGAATTTTATCTTAAAACATAATAAGGATATGAAGCTGAAAATTAATCGACCTTTAGTTAGCATATAAAAAATAACTCATAATTTTTTACAAAATTAAATGACCCCTTTGACCCCATAAAATGGTTGACCCCATAAAATGGACTCTATACAACAAAAATATAAATCTGCCAACAAAAAAAAAATTTCGTGAGTAGTGTTTGATTGAAGGCTCATAACCCTAAAAATATTTTGAAGAAATTTTTTTAAAAAAAATACTTAGACATTTCTAATATATATATACACACATCATATCTTAAAATCGCAATAAAATAAAATCATTTCATTTTAAAATATTACCAGTAACCTTACCAACTAACCGAAAACCTAATATTCCCATATCACACTACAATTATAAAACCTTATTTTCATGAAATTTTGTGATATCATATGAATATAAATGCTTTCAACCATAGAATAACATTGTTTTAATCAAAGTATTAAATAACATAATTTTTCATAATTGTTATAATCAACCATAGAATAACATTGTTATAATCAAAGTAATAAACAACATAATAAACAACATTGTTAGTCAAATTAGGTTTCCTTTTCTTCTTTCCTTTTTTGTTCTTTTTTTTCTTTTTTTTCTTTTTTTTTTCTCTTTTTCTTTCTTTTTTGTTTCCATGATGCCAATTTTGTTTTACATTATATATTATATATAATATAATATAATATAATATAATATAATTTAATACATAATTATTTATATTTACAATAATGTTTGCTCTCATGACCCAAAAAATAATAATTTATACATTATTCTTTTGGACGCTTTATATTATCGAGTTTCTTAACGCCATAATAAAAACATTACACATGTAATTATCATGACATCATAAATGTTATAAGAAATAAGATAATATATAATAAAATTTATGTCATCATCAAGAATATAACTCTAGGGTTTGTCAACATATCAATAATAAAAATTCAAAGCCATGAAAACCTTTAAACCATACCTTAAATTCTTATGTTTTTCAACAAATATGAAGACTTAAAAACAAAATCTTCAAAAGGAATTCCTCTTACTTTGGCTTGAAAGAAAATAAGAGTAATGAATTTTTGGCTTTGAATATTAAAGGAATGATGGAGGCTTTCTATGAGAGATTTTTAAGAAGGGGTGAAGGAGAGAATTTTCTTTGGCTAAAAATTAAGAGAATGTAGACTTTGGTAGCTTAAAGGTATATTTATATATTTATGAGAGAGAAGAAATTAGATGAGTATATAATATATAATATAATATAATATAATTATAATACATAATTATTTATATTCAACAATAATGTTTGCTCCTTGACCTAAAAAAATAATAATTTACACATTATTCTTTTGGACACTTTACATCATCGAGTTTCTTAACACCCTAATAAAAATGTTACACATGAATTTTATAAAAAATAATAAAGAAATGCAATAAAATTTATATCATCATCAAAAATATAACTCTAGGGCATACATAACTCTAAAGTATTTTAAAGATTATAAATTTAGAGTAAGTTGAAATTCTAAAAAAAAAAAAAATACTTTCAACTTATCATCATTTTTGACATAACATCTCGAGCACATTGAACCTTCATGGCCATCACCTATGACATTACTAAACAAAAAGTTAATTTACTTAACATAAATAATAACAGCACTTAAAATATCACATTCTAACGTTAAATTAATATAAGTTTCTTTAAAAGAAAATGATAGGCATTACATGTTAGAAAAGTAGTATGTAGTGGAATTTTAAAAATTTTATACCAGAGTATTTTTCAAAACACAAGTTTGACACGCTATATACATAAATTAGTTAAATATTACTAACTTTGTTTCCTAAAAAGCTCACGTAATTTGTGAAGAAAGGCATTCCAAAAAAGCCTTAACCAACTGGTCTTCTTTGGTATTCTCTATCCCCGATCAGAGTGCGTATGGGCACATATCGTTCAGCTTTTCCATGATAACTCTCCTTCCAACCAATTGAGGAAACCTAGAATTAAGGTTTGTGATTTGTGAACAATAGCTCATAGGGAGTTGTAGAGACTCACATACTAGAGTGCTCACTCTTAATTCCTTAACTGATCTAAATAACTTATGAGTCTCACTCCCCATTTATAGAGTTCGTGCCCAGGTTGGTCCTTATCAAATAAGGCTTTAAAAATTTAAATCTGGTGTAATATCTAATAAAAATACATGAAAACGTGTGATCAGATTATCCTTTGGTAACTTACTCTATTGGCATGCCAAACCTGAAGATCGGCCTACCAAACTTACGATAAAGCATAAGTTTTAATTCAAATAACCTAATAGAGAAGCTATTTTATTAAAACAGCCATATCTAAATAATCTTTCGAAAAATAAATATTCTCAATAATTCTATAAGTTTATCTTGAATTAATTTATTCAAAATTACTCCAATCGATAAACAGACATGAATTATCTGATCCTGATAATTCAACGAGTTTATCTTGAATTAATTTTTCACAAAATTAATTCAACTAATAAACACACATGAATTATCTGATCCTATCAAATTTTAGCCAATCTGATAATTTGACATAAGTCACCAATTCATTAGAAAAGCACGTCGTATTCATTATAGGATTTATTATGAACTAGCAAGGGGGACTGATGGACCTATATAGTTCAAGCTCTCGATAATTATGAAACCCAATATCCCATATATATATTTCATAATTATCAACCTAATGCTACTCCACTAAAAGCTTAGAGCTGTACTCTCGAACTATATAGAATTACAAAGCCCAAATAGCTAAGTCTCCATGACATATCATAATACATTATATCCAGGATAAATTTTGTCTCACCTTCCTGATTATTTTTCTCTTACGTTCTATTATCTTACCATCAGAAAACTTACCATCCAAAGATAGTGATGCAGCTCAAGCTCACCAAACAACTTCAAATGATCCCTTGAACATTCCAACAGGACCAATAACAAGAGCTCATGCCAGACGCATTAAAGAAGCCCTAAATACTCTTATTCAACGAACTTGGATTAAGCAAATTACAAATAACTCGGGCATAGGCGTGCACACCATGAAAGCTATGGATGAACACATTTGTGCTATTCAAGCTCAACTTTGAATAATCATAAAAATGGTGTGGCTGATGTAATTTTTGGATTTAATGTATGGGGTTTGAGTTTACTTTTTCCTTATATGAGGGATTCTTGTTTATTTAAGGGAAATTATTATGTCAGCCAAAATTAACAATTGGCCTTAATAATAGGCTAATTAAGGAGGCTGAAGTCAAAGGTTTATTTTATTTTGTCTTTTTTTTAGGGCCTTTT
>CAMOHE010029601.1:0-16581 GCA_946598075.1 Artocarpus hirsutus | reverse complement strand
AATTTCAAATCTTCAAATCTAACCTGTTTTCTCAATTCCTAGGCATGGATAATCATCATAAACTATAGGAAATCATAATAGAACACTTTTTAATGAATTAAAACAAGTTTTAAACAAGATTTTTACAAAAATTCAAAAATAGAGAAAATAGAGGAAAAATGAAAAATCTTGATTCTAATCCGTTTTTGGTGAAACTAAGTTTACATTCTAGCTAATCTAAGTCCATCTAACTTAGATCGAAGCTTTTCTAGACTTAGGAACTCTAAAATTTCAAAATGCAAGAAAATTTTGAAAAATAGAAAAACTTTTGAATTTTAAAAACTAACCTCGAATCAAAGCTTGAAAACATTGTTTTTGTTGTTGAATCTTGTTTCCGAGCCTTTGATCTCCTAGCCCGTAGCTTGAAAACAAATTTTGTTTCAAAATTTTAGAGGGAGAATGAGAGAGAGAGAGTGAACCGAGAGAGACGAGAGAGAGAGAAGAAAGGGGTGAGCGTGAGAAAATGAGAGGAAGAGAGAGAGAGGGAAAATAAATAGAGAAAAAGAAAAAGCAGTTGTACAAAACTGTGTACAACAATACACTGTTTTCAAAAATTAGATTACTTCATTGAAAATTAAATTAACAGTTAAAAATAATTTAAAATAATTAAAAATCACTAAAAAGAGTAAAATAATGCAAGGTTATTAAATTTTCACAAAACATTCGAATTAAATTTAAAATACTCATTATGGCACACTAATTCACCATTTAACATTCTAATACTATTTAATTAACTTTGGGGTGTTACAGTATTGGATCGGGTCATAAAGGGTAATTGATTTGGATTAGTAATTCTGTCTCGACAAATCAATTTACTTTAGATAATCATATGTGTTGTATCTTAATCCTATGATGAATAGTGGGCTTATTGTCTTGACTTATGTCTTTTGATGTACCAATGGGTGACATCCATATTTTATGATGGTACACATACCGGTACATTGGAGACATGACTCTTGATAGCGTAGACTTGATATTCATAAATACAAAAGCTATAGCTCCTCTTTAGGAGTCGATGATATCCTCTTATATGCATTATCTTGTAATTGAAAGACTAGAGTGCTCAACTATTTGGATACATAGGTGTAACCAAATGGTGTACTATCTTTAGGTTTTAAGTTTTCCAATGGTGAGATAATGGAATGTAACAAAAAAATAATCAGGAAAGTAAGGCAGAATTTATCCTTAAGCCGATTAAGGATGTCTTATGGGGATATGATACATTATAATATGTCATGGATACTTAGTTATTTAAGCTTCGTAATTTTATATAGTTTAAAAGTGCAGCTCTAACTTTTAGTGGAGTTGTATTAGAGTTGAAAATTATGAAACAAATGTCTGCGATATTGGGTTTTATAGTTATCAGGACCTTGAACTATATAGGTCCATCAGGTCCCTTTTGCTAGCTCATAATAAATCCTGTAATGATACAATGTACTTTTCCAATAAATTGGTTACTTATGTTAAATCATTAGATTGGCTGAAATTTGATAGGATCAGATAATTTATGTCTCTTTATTGGTTAAATTAATTTTGTAAGTTAATTCAAGATAAACTTGTTGAATTATCTGAAATATTTATTTTCCTAAAGATTAACAAGATATGGCTGTTTTAATTAGATAACTTTACTATTAGGTTATTTGAATTAAAATTGAGGCTTTATCCAAAGAATCTTAAGTGGAAAATAAAAGCTTCACAGGGATCATTTATCATAAGTTTAGCAAGCAGATTAGTTAGTTTGGCCTACCAATGGAGCAAGTTCGGCAGGCCAATCCCTTAGTTCGGCCTGTCGATCTAACGATAATTTGATCACGTGTTTCAGACATGTTTTGATCAGATATTGATCTAGATTTGAATTTTTAAGGCCTTATCTGATAATAACCAACCTAGGGGATGACCTCTATAAATAGGAAGTGAGTTCTCATAGTTCTTCAGTTTAGTTGAGAATCAAGAGTGAGCACTTTAGTTTGTGAGTCTCTGAAACTCCCTAAAAAGCTATTGTTGACAAATCACAAATGTTAGCTCTAGGATTTCTTAATTGCTTGGAAGAAGAGTCACCAGGGAAGAGCTATATGACATATGCCCATACATAGATCAATCGTGGATAGAGAATAGCAAAGAAAACTAGTTGGTTGAGGCTCTTTTGGAAAGCCTTTTTCTTCATAGATTTTAGGAGCTCTTCAACATTCAAAGGTTAGTAAGATTTAGTTAATTTATGCAAATAGTGTGTCAAACTTGTGTTTTAGAAAATACTCTGATTAAAAATTTTTAATTTCTACTACGTAATATTTTTTCAACAATTGGTATCAGAAGCATAGTTTTTACGTAAATTTATGAGTTTGTGATGATGTTATATGTATAAATTATGTGATTTTGATTTCTCCCATGCTTAAATTTAACTTTTTAGTGAGTTGGCACTATAGGTTTTCTATATATTTATATATATTGTCATGGATTATATAGTGAATGTTTATTAATTAATTATGGTTGATTAAATTAGTATTTAATTATTAATTAATTAATTTGTGTCGGTTATGGTTTCTTAGATGTTAGAATGTGTATCTAGGTTTTTTATGTAATTAGAAGGTGGTCTATCATCACCTTCTAGAAATTATTATTTAATTTTAAATTGGTAAGAATTATGTAATTAAATAATCATTCAAAGTAATGATGGATCTTGAAGATGGATCAAGAATATGGAGAAGACAGTGGTTCCAAAGGTATTTCTTAAGCCTCTAAATTTTTACTTTTTTGAAGTGTTGGAAATAAGATTGAAAAACTATGCAAAAATTATTTTTTGGAAAACATGATTTATGCTCGGTCGGTAGGTCGAACCCTCAACATCGGCTAGCTGATGGTCACAGACTGGTAGGCCAAACCTCTAGTTTGGCAGGTAGTCTACAGGGTAGATTTTACGCAGCTCCAACAGCAAGCTGAATTATCAAGTTTAGCACGCCAAAAACTTGTGACTGGCTGGCTGATCACACAAATTGGCATGCTGATAAAGAGCTGTTGTTTAAAAAAAAGTACATTTTTTGGTACAGTTTTGATTTTATTTTTGAGACAATTTTAAGAAACATGAAAGTTTAAAATGACCAAAACAGTAAGGTGTTTGATCTATGCAGGATTGAAGACTTGAAAATGTATACCACATGAAGATAGATACAATTAGAAGATTCAAGGATGAAGAATCGATAATATGTTTCAATTAATCTCTTGTAATCTTTAATTTCTTTTATCTAGGGCAGAACCATAAAATTACAGTTATTTATTATTATTTTGTGTGGAGCTTTGCATGATTGCTTTGCTTGTCTGCATAATACTATGATTTGCTATGCATGTTGATAACATGTCATATAGAATAAGGAGTGTAGCTCATTAAAATTGTTCATGCATGTTTTTCAAAATAAAAAATTGATTTCAATAGATTGAGTGGGAGAAGGTTTTCGAAGAGAGGACTTACAGCTTCTATCGTTGGTCTATAGGTAGCACATGATGGTTTCGACCCTTAGGAAGGGACTTCATCATGTATTAGGTTGGATCTCAAAAAGGATAAAATATTTTAGCATGATTTATCGTTGCACACCCATAGGCGGTGATTATAAATCATGAATAAAATATTAAAATGATGGTTACACACTCAAGTTGATTTTATTATTAACCTCCCCTAGGAGCTCTGTTAATAAAATTAATAGCTAAAGAAACAATTATTAACAAATCCTGTATCAAACGGGTCCTGGATGACATATATTAATCAGGAGAGAATTCATGTTCCTAATTGAATTTGGCAAGTCTCCCCTAGGCTACTTGTTGAATTTTGTGTTAGGAATAATCGCTATAAGGTTGTGATTTTTTCAAGGTTTTGACACATAGACACATTGTATATTTTACTTGATTGTGTTATCTTACTAAATTATTATGGTAGGTTTGCGTATGTTTGATATATGATTCTTTATTGTAAATGTCTAAAAATGCTTTTATCATCAATACTTGATAAAAACCATTCAACCAATGAGAATTTTAATGATTGGAAACGGAACTTAAATATTGTCCAATCCTTTGAGAAATTGAAATTTGTGACTATGTGTCCTCCTAAGCCTACGGGAGACTCCAATAATGAGCAAATCCAAGCATATGATCATTAAAAGGATGCTAATGATTAGGCTTACTGTTATGTTATGGCCAGCATGAATAACATGCTGCAGGCTCAACTTGAAGATTATGAGATTGCGAAGTAGATTGTAGATAATCTTGAAGACATTTTTGGAGGCTAGGCCCTAACAAAACAACAAGGGGGACTTTAGAAACTCTTAAACTGCAAACAAAGACTGAGGACTCCTGTGAAGAAGCATATGATGTTGGTCATGGATTATCTCGCCGAGGCTTAAACCAATGGAGATGACATAGAAGCTGAAACACAAATGACCATGGTGTTTGAGACTCTGTTAAAGGAGCCTATACCATTTAGAGCTACATTTAATTTAAGCAATAGACGGGATATGACTTTGACTGAGCTGATGAAGCAAGTGTAGGAGTTTAAGAATCTAATCAGGGAAACTCCTGTTGGTGGTGAGGCCAACTTGATGGCTGCGTCTGGTTCAAATCCTAACCCTGAGAATGGAAAGAAGCAACGGGCTAGGAACAGGAAGTCTTCTATTATTACGAATGGCAAGAACAAGAAGAAGAAAAAGAAGAACCCAAAGAAGCTCAAGTGCTATTTCTATGGGAAGGTTGGGCACATCAAGAAGAATTGCAAGAACTTCTTTCCCGAGGAGGTAGGTGTGACCTTATGGTTATTGAAACTTGTTTGGTTGAGGAATCCAGTGACACTTGGGTCATAGATTCTGGAGCAACTAACCATGTTTGTGTTTCTTTGTGGGGGTTTAAAGAAACAAGAAGTCTACTACATGAAGACTTCATGCCTTAGATGGGCAATAGATCCTTAGTGTTGGCTGAAGTAGTGGGAGATGTCCATCTTAATTTTGATAATTATATGAGTTTAGTTTTGCGAGATTATTTTTATGTTTCAAACTTAAAAGGAATTTAATTTCTATTGCTTGTTTATTTAAAGACTCTTATGCAGTTTTTTTTAATAATAAAGTAGTGATTCGTAAAAACAAATCCTTTATCTGTGATGGATGGATGCAAAACAATCTATATGTTATCAAACCTATGATGGACTTATTGCTTACCACTGAGGTGAATGATAGTAACTTTAAAAGACTCAAAACTTCTCACTTTAATAAGACTTATCTTTGGCATTTGCAACTAGGTCATATTAACCTAATTAGGATTCAAAGATTGGTAAGGGATAGATCTTTAAATCACTTAATGGTGGTATGCCACAATGTGAATCTTGTTTTGAGGGTAAAATGATCAAAAGACCATTTGGATATAAGGGAAATAGGGCTGAAGAGATTCTAAAACTTGTGCATTGTGATGTTTGTGGTCTTATGAACATCTGGGCATGAGGAGGGTTTGAGTACTTCACCACTTTTATTGATAATTAATTAAGGTATAGGTATGTCTACCTAATGCACCATAAAAGCAAAACTTATGACAAGTTTAGGGAGTTTTGGGCTGAAGTGAAAAAGCAATTAGGTAAACCCATAAAGGTACATCGATCCGATCGAGGTGGCGAATACCTTTCTAATGAGTTCTTAGAATAGTTATTAGAGAATGGGATTTTATCCCATCTAACTGCGTCGAGCACTCCCTAGTAAAATGGCATAGCGTAGAAAAAGAATAGGACTTTGTTGGACATGGTTAGGTCCATGATGAGTTATTCATCATTGCCTTTATCCTTTTAGGAAAACGCACTACAAGCTGCATGTTATCTTTTGAATAATGTGCCTTAAAAATTGATTCTTAAAACTCATCACAAGTTGTGAACAAGGAAGAAGACATCCTTAAATCATATTCACATATAGAGATGTCCTGCTCATGTCCTGTATAAGGAAGCGGATAAGTTGGAAGCGTGTTTGGAAGTTTCTATATTTATAGGATATCCAATAGGGACTAAATGGGGTTATTTCTATAATCCAAAGGAAAATAAAGTTGTGGTTTCAACAAATGCAACTTTCCTTGAGAAAAGATACATGGACGACTTTAAGCCTCAAAGTAAAGTGGTAGTTGAGGAATTGGGGAGTTATTCAATCACTCCGGGGGATCCAAATGAAACCATTCCAATCAATATAGAAAAACTAACCAAACAACAACCTATGGGGCTTGGCGTAGTGCGAGGATCGGGCATCAACCTAAAAGGTATATATTTAATGGTGATGCCTTCTTGACTGAACTGGTTAACATGACAGAGATCCTTACACTTACGAAGAGGCTATGGAGGATGTTGATTCGAAACTCTAGATAGAAGCTATGAACACTAAGATGAAGTCTATGGAGACTTATCAGGTTTAGAAACTTGTAGATCTTCTCGAAGGGGTAAAACCCATAGGTTGTAAGTGGATTTATAAGAGAAAGAGAGGTGTAGATGGGAAAGTTGAAACCTATAAGGCTAGACTGGTAGCTAAGGGATACATGCAAAAGGAAGAAATCAATTATGAGGAAACCTTTTTGCCTATAGCCATGCTTAAGTCCATCTGCGTTCTCTTCTCCATAGCTACCACTCTCGACTACAAGATTTGGCAGATGGATGTCAATACGGCTTTTCTAAATGGCTATCTTGATGAGTCCATTTATATGGTACTGCTAGACAGGTTCAAGGCTAAGGCTCAAGAGGGTAAGGTTTGTAAACTACTAAAGTCAATTTATGGACTTAAGCAGGCTTCCTGTTCTTGAGACATAAGATTTGATTAAGTGATCAAAACTTATGGGTTCGAACAAAATGTGGATGATGTATTGGAGGTAGATGATATTCGAACCCATAAGTCTTGATCACTTGATCAAATCTTATGTTCTAAGGAAGGGAAGCCTGGTTAAGTTCATTTATTGACTTTAGTAGCTTACAAATCTTACACTTCTAATACTTAGCCTTGAAGCCCTCTGGCGGTACCATATATATGGACTCATCAAGATAGCCATTTAGAAAAGACATCTTGACATCTATCTACCAAATCTTGTTGTCAAGAGCAGCAGCTATGGACAAGAGAATGTCGATGGACTTAAGCATAGCTATAGGCGAAAAAGTTTCATCGTAATCAATTCCTTCCTTTCGCTTGTATCTCTCAGCTACCAGTCTAGCCTTATAGGTTTCGATTTTTACATTTGTTCCCTTCTTTCTCTTATAGATCCACTTACACCCTATGGGTTTTACCCCTTCAGGAAGATCCACAAGTTCTTAGACCCGATTAGTCTCCATAGACTTAATCTCAGTGTTCATGGCTTTTGTCTAGAGTTTTGAATTAACATCCTCTATAGCCTCTTTATAAGTGAAAGGATCCCTGTCATGTTCATCTGGTTCAACCAAGAAGGCTTCACCATTGAATATATACCTCTTGGGTTGACGCCTGATCCTCCAACTATGCCAAAGCCTCATAAGTTGTTGTTCAGTTGGTTTTTCTACATTGATTGGAACGATTTCATTTTAAACCCCCAGAGGGACCAAATCACTCGCTAACTCCTCAAATACCACTTTACTTCGAGACTTAAAGCCGTCCATATAACTTTTCTCAAGGAAAGTTTCATTTGTAGAAACCACTACTTTATTTTCTTTTGGGTTATAAAAATAACCCCCTTTAGTCTCTTTTGGATATCCTACAAACACACAAACTTTTGAACGTGTTTCCAACTTATTCGCTTCCTTATACAGGACATGAGTTGGACATCCCTATATACGAATATGGTTTAAGGATGTCTTCTTGCCCGTCCACAACTTTTGAGGAGTTTTAGGAACCGATTTTAAAGGCACATTGTTCAAAAGATAACATGTGATTTATAGTGCATATCCCTAAAAGGATAAAAGCAATGACGAATAACTCATCATGAACCTGACCATATCTAACCAAGTCCTATTTCTTCTCTCAGCCACTCCATTCTGCTGTGGAGTGCCCGACACAGTCAAATGCGATAAAATCTTATTCTCTAATAAATGTTCCAAGAACTCATCGGATAGGTATTCACCACCTTGATCGAATCAAAGTGCTTTTATGGGTTTACCTAATTGCTTTTTCACTTCAGCCTAAAACTCCCTAAACGTCATAAGTTTTGCCTTTATAATTCCTTAGGTAGACATACCCATACCTTGAGTAATCATCAATAAAAGTAACAAAATACTCATACCCTCCTTGTGCCCAAATGTTCATGGGACCGCAAACATTGCAATGCATAAGTTCTAGAACCCCTTCATCCCTATTTCTCTTAGTCCCAAATGGTCTTCTAGTCATTTTACCCTCCAAACAAGATTCACATTATGGTATAGATTCTACTTTTAAGTGACTTAAAGCTCTATCCGTTACCAACCTTTAAATCCTATTTAGGTTAATATGACTTAGTTGCAAATGCCAAAGATAGGTCTTATTAGAGTGACGAGATTTAAGTCTTTTAAAGTTATTATTTTTAACCTTAGTGTTAAGTAGCAAGTCCATGCTTGGTTTGATAAAATATAGATTGTTTTGCATCCATCCATCATAGATAAAAGATTTATTTTTACAAATCACTACTTTATTATTTAAAAGAAACTACATAAGAGTCTTTAAATAAGCAAGCTATAGAAATTAAATTCCTTTTAAGTTTAGGAACATAAAAACAATTTCACAAAACTAAACTCCTATAATTATTAAAATGAAGATGAACATCTCCCACTACGTCAGCCAGCATCAAGGATCTATCGCGCATCCGAAGCATGAAGTCTTCATGCAGCAGACTTCTTGTTTCTTTGAACCCTTGTAGAGAAACACAAATATGATTAGTTGCCCTAGAATCTATGACCGAAGTGTCAGTTGATTCTTCAACCAAACGAATTTCTATAACTAGAAGATCACACCTACCTCCTCGAGAAAGGAAGTCCTTACAAATCTTAATGTACCTGATCTTCTCACAGAAAAAGTATTTTAGCTTCTTCAGGTCCTTCTTTTTCTTTTTCTTATTCTTACCATTTGTAAGAATAAAAGACTTCCCATTCTTAGCCCATTGCTTCTTTCCATTCCTAGAGTTAGGATTGGAACCAGACATAGTTGCCAAGTTGGCCTCACCACTAGCAGGAGTTTCCCTTATCCAATTTTTGAACTCTTGTAACTGCTTCACTAGCTCAGTCAAGGTAACATCGCATCTAGTACTTAAATTAAATGTAGCTCTAAATAGGACAAACTCCTTTGATAGAGTTTCAAAGACCATAGTCCTCTGTGTTTCAGCATCTATGTCAACTCCATTGGTTTGAGCCTTAGCGAGGTAATCTATGACCAACATCATGTGCTCATTCATAGGAGTCCCCGGTCTTTTGTTTGTAGTTTAGAAGTTTTCGAGGAGCCCTTTTCTATTTTGTTAGGGCCTGGCCTCGAAACATGTCTTCAAGATTATCCAAGATCTGCTTCGCAGTCTCAAAATCTTTATGTTGAGTCTATAGCACGTTATTCATGCTGGCCTTAACATAACAGCGGGCTTGATCTTAGCATCTTTTCAATGATCACACGCTTGGATTTGCTCATTATTGGAATCTCCTATAGGCTCGGGAGGATACGGAGTTATCAACACAAATTTTAGTATTTCAAAGGGTAAGATGATATTTAGGTTCCATTTCTAACCATTAAAATTCTCACCAGTTATTTAGTTTTTGTCAAGTATCGATGATAAAGTGTTTTTAGACATCTACAATAAAGAATCATATGCCAAACATAAACAAACATACCATAAAAATTTAGTAAGATAACACAATCAAGTAAACATATAAGTGTGTTTATGTGTCAAAGCCTTGAAAATATCACAACCTTACAACAATAATTCCCAACTTAAAATTCAACAAGTTGCCTTAGGGAGTCTTTCCAAATTCAATTAGGAACATAGATCCCTTCCTAGTTAATATATGCCATCTAGGACCCATATGATCCAACATATATTAATAATCATTTCTTTAGCCATCAATTTTATTAACAGAGCTCCTAGGGGAGGTTAATAATAAAATCAACATGATTGTAAACCATTTTTTCAATATTTTATCTATGATTTATAATCACTATCTAGGGGTGTGCAACTATAAATCATGCTAAAATACCTTATCCTCTTAGGGATCCGACTCGATACATGATAAAGTCCTTTCCTAGGGGTCGGAACCATGAAGTGTTACCTATGGACCAACGATGGAGGCTGTAGGTTTTGTCTTCATAAACTTTCTCCCACTTAATCTTTTGAAATCAAGGTTTTATTTTAAAAAGCATGCATGAACAATTTTAATAAGTGGCACTCCATATTATATATGATATGTTATCAACATATATGGCAAATCATATTATAATATAGACAACAAAGCAATCATGCAAAGCTATAAATAAAATAATATTAAATAGCTGTAATATTATGGTTCACCCTAGAGAAAAGAAATTAAAGATTATAAGAGATCAATCGAAACATATTATCGATTCTTTATCCTTGAATCTCCAAGTTTTATCCATTTTCATGTGGCATCCATCTTCAAGTCCTCAATCCTGAATAGATCAAATACTTCATTATTTCCAGTCATCACAAAATTTCATGTTTCTTAGAATTGTCTCAAAAATAAAATCAAAGTTGCATAAAAAAAGCACTTTTTTTTCTTTTCTGAAAACCCATAGCTCTCTACCGGCATACCAATTTGTGAGATCGGCCTATCAGTCATAAGCCATTGGCCTGCCTAACTTGGCAGTTTGGCCTACCGCTAGAGCTTGCTAAAATCTACCCCATGGATAGCTTGTCGACCATCGGTTGGCCAATCCTAAGGGTTTGGCCTGTTGATCGAGCAAAAATCACGTTTTTTTAGAAAATAGTTTTTGCACATTTTTTCAATCTTATTTTCAACAATTTAAAAACATAAAAATTTAGAGACTCAGAAAATACCTTTGGAATTACTATCATCTCAATCTTCTAGATTCGTCTTTACTTCGAATGATTATTTAATTACAAAATTAAAATTAAATAATAATTTCTAGACTGTGATGATTAACTGCCTTCTAATTAAATGAAAAACCTAGATGCACATTCTAACCTCTAAGGAACTATAACCGACACAAATTAATTAATTAATTAATAATTAAATAATAATTTAATCAACCATAATTAATTAATAAACATTTATTATATAATCTCATGACAACATAAAGATATAGAAACCCTAGAGTGCCAACTCTCTAAAAAATTAAATTTAAGCATGAGAGAGATCAAGATCACATAATTTATACATATAGCATGATCATAAACTCATAAATTTACATAAAATCCTCGCTTTGATACCAATTGTTGAAAAAATAGTACGCAACAAAAATTTTAAAATTTTAAATCAGAGTATTTTTCAAAAGCTAAGTTTGACATGCTACATGCATAAATTAATCAAATCTTCCTTTGAATGCTAAAGAGCCTCAACCAGTAGATCTTCTTCGCTATTCTTTATCCACAATCAGTATGTGTGTGGGCACACCTTGGACAGCTCTTCCTTGGTGACTCTTCTTCTAACCAATTGAGAAAACCCATAACTAAAGTTTGTGATTTGTGACAATAGCTCTTTAGGGAGTTTTAGAGACTCATAGACTAGAATGCTTACTCTTGATTTCTCAACTGATCTGAATAATTGTGAGAACTCGCTTTCTATTGATAGAGGTCGTCCCCCAGGTTGGTTATTATCAAATAAGGCCTCAAAAATTTGAATCTGGATTAATATATGATAAAATAGCATCTAAAATACAGGATCAAATTATCGTTAGATCGATAGGCCAAACTAACGGATCGGCCTACCAAACTTGCTCCATTAGCAAGCCGTATTAACTAATCGACTTACCGAACTTACGATAAATGATCCCTTCAAATCTTTTATTTTTCACCCAAGATTTTTGGATAAAGCCTCAGTTTTAATTCAAATAACCTAATAGAGAAGTTATCTGATTAAAACAACCATATCTAGATAATCTCTAGGAAAATATATATTTTGGATAATTCAACAAGTTTATCTTAAATTAATTTACAAAATTAATTCAACCGATAAACAGACATGAATTATCTGATCCTATCGAATTTGAGCCAATCTTATAATTTAACATAAGTCACCAATGTATTAGTAAAGCACACCGTATTGTTACAAGATTCATTATGAGCTAGCAAAGGAGACCCGATGGACCAATATAGTTCAAGCTCCTGATAATTATAAAACCTAATATCCTAGATATTAGTTTCATAATTATCAACTCTAATGCTATTCCACTAAAAACTTAGAGCCCTACTCTCGAACTATATAAAATTACGAAGCCCGAATAGCTAAGTATCCATAATATATCATATTGTATCTATCCCTATAGGATATCCATAATCAGCTTAAGGATAAATTCTGTCTTACTTTCCTAATTATTTTTTTCTTATGTTCCATTATCTCACCATTAGAAAACTTATCATCCAAAGACAGTATATCATTCGGTTACATCTATGTATCCAAATGGTTGAGCACTCTAGTATTCTAATTACAGGATAACGTATATAAAAAGATATCCTTAACTCCTAAAGAGGAGCTACATATTCTGTATCTATGAATAACAGGTCTATGCTATTAAGAGTCATGTCCCTAATGTACCGGTATGCGTACCATCATGAACATGGATGTCACCCTTTGATACATCAAAAGACATATGTGAAGACAACGGGCCCACTATTCATTCCAAGATTAAGATACAACTCAAATAATTGTCTAAAGTATGATTTGCCTAGACAGAATTATTAATCTAAATCAATTCCACTTTATGGCCTGATCAATACATCTTCACTTATGGCAATGTACCAATGTTTCTATTCACGAAGTCCACCTCTGATGGCCAAGACAAACCATCTCCCGTTAAGGATATAGACAATATAACAATCTTTGCATAAATAAAGTGCCCAACTTTATTCCCTCGATTGTAGATCTTATTATTTAGACAGTCAACTTTAGAATCATGTCTTCAACATAATCTGTCCATCATATGCCTGATTCTCAAAGGTTTAGATTGACAGTCTGAGACTTTTGTTTGCTTATCATTCATTCAACAAAATATGAACATAAAGAGGACAATAATTGATATATGAATAATAAATAAATTTTTTATTGATAAAAAGTTTCCAAAAACATAATACAATTTACTCATTAGGGCATACATATCTAACATAATGCTGCTCAGGTGAAACGGCTGATGTAATCTTTGACACTCCCATCCCCTTGCTTAACAGCGTAAAGGTGAATGACTTCTTTTCTCCTCGTCCTAGTCTTCGAGAATGCGGCCGAGAAGGCATCAAACAACTGGCTAAAAGAAGTGATGGTGCCTGGTTTGATACGCTGGAACCACTACTGAGCAGGACCCGTCGGTGTGAGCAAGAATGCCTTATAGATGGTGGTATCATTGGCATTCTAGAGCAGCATGTGCCCCTGATACAACTCCACATGCTCGTCGACGTCGGTCGTTCCATCGTAAGCCTTGATCTATGGGACCTTGAATTTGGGAGGTATGGGAGCTTGTATGATTGCATTGATGAATAGTGGGTCCGACATGCTACCCTTGTCGAGCCCAAAGCGATTGTTACGAATCTGATCAATTTGTTCTTGTAGTTCTTGGAATTGAGGTTGTTGGTATCTTTGGGTAGTTCCACCCTATATTGGGCACCACCCTCAACCTAATCACCTCTTCTAGGCTACCTGTCATGTTAACCTTCTCCTTAACGTTTGAGCTATTGAACACGAATGCTCGGGACCCTTATAGAGACTGGTCTCAACCTTGAGGGCTGATCCAGCCCTCCCTAACAACCTTCTAGTTGGCTGAGACTCCATGTGTGGTTTGTCTTGAATTCTTGGAGTCAGCATCGTCTGGACATCAGCCCTCTGTCTTGCTTGACCTCTGACCTGGTCATCCAAGGCGAGGGAAAAGGGACAAGAGCTGGCTGCCATTGAGCTTGTTGCTGGGCCATTTACTTATGAATAATCTAACCGCAGCTGTGAGTTCTTAGATTTGATTTTGAGCAACTAGGTCTTCTACACCTTGCTCAGCTTTGGCCGCACTACCTTGTCCACTGGACTAAGACCTCGCTGATTGTGGGTAGCCCTAGGGTTTGCTCAGGTTTGGATTCTGGTTTTGGGCTTCACCCGAGCCCTCTTGTCGGGCATCCTAATTCTGGGTATTCCCTAACATCACCATGCATAGATTGCTAAGGGGATATGGCTGGTAACTTTGGGTGAAAGTGTAGGTGCCCTCCTTCTAGTGCTAAAATGCTGATGCTTACTAGCATGCGGTGGCCGATCAACACCACGTGCGACTGCGCATAGTGCTCAAATGGCTCTTCCCTACTCATCTCGCCTGCTTAGGCATACCTACAACAAAAGGAGGGATGCTTTAAAGGTAAAGCAAGGACACCAATGTGGTGTCAGATAAGGGCTAAGTATAGGAGCTAGTTAGTTGAGAAGGAGCACTTTGGCCTTGAGCTATAGTAAATGCACTCTATTTATTGGCTACCACTTGAATTGGGTGTTAGGTGGGTTTCACCCATGACTTGTGTGTCACATCAAGGTCTATCAGTGGGTAGGTGACATGTGTTATGGCCTCTAGATCAGCCTCCATCTGATAGGGTGAGTGAGGCCATGTGTTGGCCTTTTGTGGTGAGTGGCTATCTATCTACAAGCTTTGATAACTCGACCTAAGCACGTATCTTCCCAAGGAGGCAAACACTTGCGTTGCGGCCGATAGGGGCCTTAAGAGCACCTTAGGATAAAGAGCTGAGATCGAGAGGTCGAAGATTGTCTTCCTAGTTACATCTACTGAGTATAGTTGTTGGGCCACTGAGGAGGTGTTCCTCAGGGTTGGCGCTGAACACACCCTCAACAGGCAGGCTGGCAGTTTACCAATCCACAGACTACCCAAGAAATGGCAAGTAGTTTTGGTTCGATTTTGGGTGGGTGAGGGCAGGTTTGGGCAAGTTAAGGTAGTTTCTGTCTATACTATAGCCCAATGTAATTTATTTGGGATTTTTGGAAAAAAAAAACACTGAACACTTAATCTTGAACACCTTTAGATATATATCACATTAAATTCTCATCATAAACTTTTAGTTTGAACACTACAGAAAACCATTCTAACCACCAAATTTTCAGTAACTCATAAAATGGTCACTAAAACAAAAGATAAAAACTACACTCTAATCACACCCTACAAAACACCGATTCTCGAAATATGACAAGAAATAACAAATGGGTAGTGCCAAAAGCATATAAAAGACAAGAAAAAAATCAATTTTTATTACTACTCTGATTATTTTACGTTTGGGGACTTACTTGTTACCTTTGATCTTGAACCAAGCCTCAAGACACTGGTTCAAGTAGTCGATTAAGTGCCTTCTGTCCTGAGTCAACTGAATCACTTTTCTTCCATAAGTGGTGCTCTTTCTTCCCCCTCTTCTTCATTACTTTCCTAAATTCCATGCAAAAAAGTTCCAGATGAAGCCTTTGCAATCTAACAATGTTTAGTTATTTCCATTTGGGAAAAGGCAGCAGGCCATGAAAGGAATGAGATATGAACAAAATTCTGGAAACAAAATCATTTAAATCAAACAACATATCAGAACTTTTGACTTACTTTTTAGTTGCCTTTGAGCTATTTAGTTGTTTTTTTTTATTATGCTCGGTGGAGCACTTATAATAGGAATAACTCAAGACCAACTTGTTAGCAAAAGAAAATCTCTAAATGAGGGAACAACATAACCAGCTTTTACTCTAGAAACTTTAAATCTTCATAAAATAAACTTTGTTCACCTTTGTAGCAAAGACAAGAATTGTTCTCTTGAAGCTAGAAATTTTGCAGCTTGAGAACCCAAACTTGACGGCTAAAACTACCTTAGTTTCCCTGACTTGATAAAGATTAAAAAAAATCCAAAGTAATGAAACTCCAATAGCAAATAACAACCCAACACTATTAGACATGTATGCCCTAAGGAGTAAAAATGTAATGAGTTTTTGAAGACATTTTTATCAATAAAGAATTCATTTATTATTTATATACCAAATCTTGTCCTCTTTACGTTCATATTTGTTGAATGTATGATAAGCAAACAATAGTCTGAGACTATCGGTCTAAACCTTTAAGAATTGGGCATATGATGGACAGATTATGCGGAAGACACGATTCTTAAGGTGACGGTCTAAATCAGAAGATCCGCAATCGAGGGAATAAAGTTGGATGCTTTATTCATGTAAAGATTGTTATAGGGAGATGGTTTGTCTTGACCATCGGAGGTGGACTCCGTGAATAGAAACATTGGCACGTTGTCATAAGTGATGATGTGTTGGATCGGGACATAAAGTGAATTGATTTGGATTAATAATTCTATCTTGGCAAATCGATTCACTTTAGACAATCATTTGTATTGCATCTTAATCTTGAGATGACTAGTGGGCCCGTT
>CAMOHE010029600.1:0-14747 GCA_946598075.1 Artocarpus hirsutus | reverse complement strand
TCAAAAGGGATTTCAAGGCTAGAAATCAAAAAGAGGCTATTTTGGTAAGTTTTGATATTTAAAGTTTTGAATTTTTGTTTGATTTCTATTTTCTCAAACCCATATGAGCTTTTGAGCTTATACTTGATGGAATTGTATGTGAATATGATGAATGACCTGGTGAGATGATGAAATTTTTAGGTTATGTAGCAAAACGGTAGTTTTTGCACAAAATAATATTTTTGCAATTTTAAGGTTAAATTGTGTAAAAATGAGGTTTGAGCATGAAAATGACTTGAGTAAGGCATGGAATAGACTCTACAGGGGTAGATTTGAAATTTTGAAAAGGAATTTGACAAACGTCCAAGGGACTAAATTGAAAGAAAATTTTCTTTCTCGACAGAAATGGAAAACAGCTGAAAACACCCTTGTATAGTGAGATTTTTAGAAAAGTTAAAACACAAAAGTTGTAAATCCTGATGAAACTGTTAGACCTCACGAGCGGTTCATCAAAAAACTCAACCGCTTGTGAGTTTTTGAATTTTCAAGAATTTATTAAAAGTGAAAATATGGTAACATGGCAGTCATTTTTCAAAATGATTTGAGGTATGGTACTTCAAGAAAAAATGTTTCTTATGAAAAATAGGAATTTTTGCTGTAAAGAGAAAATTTTAGCCCTAGGGGCAAAATTGTCACAATTTTTGGTTTAGGGGTTAAACCGTAAAGTTTTATGAAAATGGGGCTTAAGTGTGAAATAAAGGGATGCGAACCACTAGGACATTATTTTGAATTAATATGTGGCCATTTTTATTTAAAAGAGCGGAGCCGAGCTCAAATAGGTCAGTAGGGCCACGAAGAGCAAAATCGTTATTTTTGCCCGAATAATCCGAATAGCTCTAGAAGGGTCTCAAGTAAGAAAATAAAGGGATTAGGAAGATTTCCACTCTTCGTAAGTGATGATAGGGTAGAATTCGACATAAATAAGGAAATTAGTATTTATAGAGTTGTGTATAGTTATACAACTCGAATAATTACGTAATGAACGTTTTGTAACGAAACGTTCTGAAAATTGGCTAATAATGTTGTAATTAGCCAACAAGATCCTAGAAGTCTAGGAGAAAGGAGAACAAAGTTGATTTTTGTGGTGCGTAAAAACAAGTACCCTTCCCACCTACAACATGAAATGGTAGGTGTAGAATGCGTGAATATGCATATTAGGGTATAAATTCTAATGTGAACTTGCTTGATGCTATGAAATGAATGCCTAGAGATATAGGATCGGTACCTATGTGTACACAATTAAAATACCTGAGTGTATATTATGTTATGTATTGTTACTTGCGATATATGCTGTACTTGTGAATACGATCATGAAAACATGTATGTTTATGAAATAGGTACTTGTGGGTACTCTACAATGTTACGAACTTATGTTTTATGGATAACATGTGAATATCATTTCATGCCTGGTATGACAACCATATTAAATGGATTAGTAAATATGTCACCAGAAGTTAAAAAAAGTGTCGTACCGACTCCCGAAGTAAGGGGAGTTTAAAGGATAAAATATGATCACGGTGTTACGTAGACCCTAATGAAATTGCGCAATGGTACGAACACTTGGGCCCTAATAGAAGATAAGAAACGATGAAGATAAGGAAAGTTCATAAGAAAGCATAATCGAATCATGCATTCATTTGATTGTCCATGTGGGATTTATGGGACTTACTGGGCGTTAGCTCATCAAGTATTTTATGCTGTAGGTATTCCGATGAGAAGGTTAGAATAAATTCTAACGATGAGCTGGCGGACGGATGATGTGTACAGATCGGGTATAGAGTCCGCTAATGATTGTTTCTGTTATGTGTATTAAAAGTTATTTCGAAAAGAAGAGTTTGAACAGAAAAATGTTGTAAAGTAAGAATGTTTATGTAAATACAAGATTGTGAAAGTATTTTGGAAGTTTCCAAAAATTATAGTATGTGAAATATTTATTCAGTTTGGAAAAAAAAAAGTTCCCTCAATTTTTGCCCCTAAGTAAGTAAGAAAAAGATTTTATCACAGCCCGAAAAGGCGGGTTGTGACAAGGAAAACAGAGCGGAGAAAAGAAATAGGACTTTATTGGACATGGTTAGGTCCATAATGAGTTATTCATCATTGCTTTTGTCCTTTTGGAGATATGCACTACAAACTGCATGTTATCTTTTGAACAATGTGCATTCAAAATCAGTTCTTAAAACTCCATATGAGTTGTGGACGAGTAAGACAACATCCTTAAACCATATTCGCATGTGAGGATGTCTGGCTCATGTCTTGTTTAGGAATGTAAATAAGTTGGAAGCATGTTCAAAAGTTTGCATGTTTGTAGGATATCCAAAAGGGACTAAAGGTGTTATTTCTGTAACCCAAAGGAAAATAAAGTCATGGTTTCAACTAATGCAACTTTCCTTGAGGAGAGTTACGTGGAAGACTTTAAGCGTCAAAGCAAAGTGGCGCTTGAGGAGTTGAGGAATGATTCGATCACTCCAGGGGTTTTAGTAGAAACCACTCTAGTCAGCGTAGAAAAATCAAACGAACCTTAATAACAACCTAAGGGGCTTTAGCGTAGTGGAAGGATCAGGCTTTAACCCAAGCGATATATGTTCAATGGTGAGGCCTTCTTGGCTAAACTGGATGAACATAATAAGGATCTTTACACTTACGTAGAGGCTATGGAGGATGTTGATTTGAAACTCTAGACAGAGGCCATGAACATAGAGATGAAGTCTATGGAGATTAATCAAGTCTAGGAGCTTGTGGATCTTCCCGAAGAGGTAAAACCCATAGGGTGTAAGTGGATCTACATGAGGAAAAGAGGAATGGATGGAAAGGTCGAAACCTTTAAGGCTAGATTGGTAGCTATGGGATACACGCAAAAGGAAGGAATCAATTATGAGGAAACCTTTTTGCTTGTAGCCATGCTTTAATCCATCCGTATTCTCTTGTCCATAGTTGCTACTCTTGGTTATGAGATTTGATAGATGGATGTCAAGACGGCCTTTCTAAATAGCTATCTTGATGAGTCTATTTATATGGAACAACCAGACGGGTTCAATGTCAAGGGTTAGGAGGGTAAGGTTTGTAAGTTGCTAAAGTCAATTAATGGACTTAAGTAGGCTTCTTGTTCTTAGAACATAAGATTTGATCGAGTGATCAAGACTTATAGGTTTGTACAAGATGTGGATGAACCATGTTTGTATAAACACATTAAGGATGGGAAGGTGGTTTTTTTACTACTCTATGCAGATGACATTAAGGCTAATTTTTTTCTAAGTATCCAAATCTTTTAGGATAGGAAGAACAAAATGATATCTTCATCTCAAGCCATAGATAAGATTCTCAGGAGGTTTGCTATGCAAGATTCTAAGAAAGGTAAGCAACCATCTAGGTCTGAAATTACTCTTTCTAAGAAAGACTCTCTAAAGTCTGAGGAAGAAAGAGAATACATGAAGAATGTGCCTTATGCTTCGGCAGTGGGTTGTGTCATGTATACTATGCTTTGCACATGACTGGAAATTTGTTATGCAGTCGAGATTGTAAGTCGATTTTAAGAAGATCTAGGACTGAACTACTGGGTTGCGATCAAGCATATTTTCAAGTACCTAAGAAGGACTCAAGGGTATATGCTTATGTATTCGGGTGAGGACTTAACTCCTCTAAGATACACTGATTTGGATTTCTAATCTTGTCTGGATTCGAGGAGATCGATTTCTGGGTTTATGTTTACTCTGGTCGTCAGTGCCATCAGTTAGAGAAGTATGAAGCAAGATTGCACTTCAGATTCAACGATGGAGGCCAAGTATGTGACAGCTAGTGATACTTCGAAATAAGCAGCATGGCTCTGCAAGTTCCTTAAGGATATTAAGGTAGTTCCTGGTATAGATAAGGCGATATTACTGTACTATGATAATAGTGCAGCTGTAGCTAATGCTAAGGAACCAAGATTTCACAAGAAGAGTAAGCATATTGATAAGAAGTATCATGTGAGAAAGGATTTCGTAGAAGGCAGGCATGTCATTGTGTGCAAAATCATGTTTGAGGATAATTTAGCTGATCCATTCATGAAGACACTTATTTGGAGAGTCTTCAAGAGGCATATGAAAGCTATAGGGATGCGAGATTTGTCATAATTGCTCACTTAATGCAAGTGGGAGATTGTTGGACATGTATGCCCTAATGAGTAAAATGTAATATGTTTTTGGAGGTATTTTTATCAATAAAGAATTTATTTATTATTTATATACTAAATCTTATCCTCTTTATGTTCTTATTTGTTAAATGTATGTTAAGTAAATAAAAGTCTGAGACTATCGGTCTAAACCTTTAAGAATTGGGCATAGATGAACAGATTATGTAGAAGACATGATTCTTAAGGTGACGGTCTAAATCATAAGATCTGCAATTGAGGGAATAAAGTTGGGTGCTTTATTCATACAAAGATTTTCATGTTGTCTATATCCCTAACGGGAGATGATTTTTCTTGACCATCGGAGGTGGACTCTATGAATAGAAACATTGGCACATTGTCATAGGTGGCGATGTGTTGGATCAGAATATAAAGTGAATTGATTTGGATTAACAATTCTGTCTCCACAAATCAATTCACTTTAGATAATCATATGTATTGTATCTTATTCCTGAGATGAATAATGAACCTGTTGTCTTGACTTATGTCTTTTGATGTGTCAAAGGGTAACATCTGCATTTTAATAATGGTACACATGCCGGTATATTAGAGGCATGACTCTTGATAGCGTAGATCTATTATTCATAGATATGGAATCCATAGCTCCTCTTTAGGAGGAGTTGATATCCTCTTATTTATGTTGTCCTGTATTTAGAAAATTGGAGTGCTTAACCATTTAGATATATAGGTGTAACTGAATGGTATACCTTTTTTGGATAGTAAGTTTTCCAATGGTAAGATAATAGAATGTAAGATAAAAATAATTGAGAAGGTAAGACCAAATTTATTCTTAAGCCGATTATGGATAATCCGATGAGGATACGATATATTATGATATGTCATAAAGACTTAGTTATATGGGCTTCGTAATTCTATATAATTAAAGAGTACAACTTTAAGCTTTTAGTGAAGTAGCGTTAGAGTTGATAATTATGATATGTATATCTGGGATATTAGGTTTCATAATTATTGGGTGCTTGAACTATATAGGTCCATCATATCCCCTTTGTTAGCTTATAAAAATCCTGTAACAATACGATGTGCTTTTCTAATAATTGGTGATTTGTGTCAAATTATCGGTTGAATTAATTTTGTGAAAATTAATTCAAGATAAAATTGTTGAATTATTGGGATAAAATAATTCATATCGGTTTATTGGTTGGATTAATTTTGAATAAATTAATTCAAGATAAACTTGTTGAATTATTAAGAATATTTATTTTCTTAGAGATTATCTAGATATAACTGTTTTAATTAGATAACTTATCTATTGGGCTATTTGAATTAAAACTGAGGTTTTATCGTATGAATCTCGGGTGGAAAATAACAGATTCGCAGGGATCATTTATCGTAAGTTTTGCAGGCCGATTCTTAAGTTTGGCCTATTGACGGAGCAAGTTCAGCAGGCCGATCTGCCAGTTCGGCCTGCCGACCGAGCAATAATAAATCACGCGTTTTCACAAGGATTTTATCAAAATTGTTCTTGGTTTGACTCTGATTCAAATTTTCAAGACCTTATCTGATAAGAACTGACTCTTGGGCCCAACCTCTATAAAAAGGGGAGTGAGACTCAATGTTGTTTAGATCAATTGAGAGATTAAGAGTGAGACTTTGCTGGTGAGACTCTGTAACTATTTGAGAGTAATTGTTCACACATCACGAGCCATAGCTTTGGGTTTTCTCAATTGGTTGGAAGGAGAGCTACTTGGTGGAAGAGTTGGATGAGTATGCCCACACACACAGTGGTTGTGGATAGAGAATAGTAAAGAAGGCCAGTTGGTTGAGGTCTTTCTAGAACACACATTTCTTTACAGACTGTAGGAGCTTTTTGACATTCACAAGGTTAGTACGATCTAGTTAATTTATGCATATAGTGTGTCAGACTTGTGTTTTGAAAAATACTCTGATATAAAAAAAATTTAAAATTTCATTGCATACTATTTTTCTAGCACTTACACAATATGGGTGTTACCCCTTTGAAAAGATCGACAAGTTCCTAGTCCCAATTAGTCTCCATAGACCACATCTCAGTATTTATGGCTTTTGTGCATAGTTTTGAAACAAGATCCTTTATAACCTCTTCATAAGTGTAAGGATCGCTGTCAGGTTCAACCGGTTCAACCAAAAAGGCTTCACCATTGAACATATACCTTTGAGGTTAATGCCCAATCCTCCCACTGCACCAAAGTCTTTTAGGTTGTTGTTCGGTTGGTTTTTCTATATTGATTGGATTGGTTTCTACCGGAACCCCCTGAGTGATCGAATCACTTGCCAACTTCTTGAGTACCACTTTATAAAGTCATTCTTGTAACTTTCCTCAAGGAATGTTGCATTTGTAGAAACCACGACTTTATTTTCCTTTGGGTTATAGAAATAACCCCCTTTAGTCTCTTTTGGATATCTTATAAACACAAACTTCTAAACATGCTTCCAACTTATTTGCTTCCTTATATAGGACATGAGTTGGACATTTCCATATGCGAATATAGTTTAAGGATGTTTTCTTACTCGTCCACAACTCATGAGGAGTTTTAGGAACGGATTTTGAAGGCACATTGTTCAAAGAGATAACATGCAGTTTGTAGTGCATATCCCCAAAAGGATAAAGACAATGATGAATAACTCATCATAGACCTGATCATGTCCAACAAAGTCCTATTCCTTCTCTCAGCTATGCCATTTTGTTGTGGAGTCTCGACGCAGTCAAATGGGATAAAATCCCATTCTCTAATAAGTGTTCCAAGAACTCATCGGAGAGGTATTCACCACCTTGATCGGATCAAAGTGCCTTTATAGGTTTACCTAATTGCTTTTCCACTTCAGCTTGAAACTCCCTAAACTTGTCATAAGTTTCGCTTTTGTGGTGCATTAGGTAGAGATACCCACACCTTGAGTAATCATCAATAAAGGTGACGAAATACTCATATCCTCCTCATGTCTGGATGTTCATAGGACTGCAAACATCACTATACACAAGTTCTAGAAGCCCTTTGGCCCTATTGCCTTAGACCTAAAGGGTCTTTTGGTTATTTTACCCTCTAAACAAGATTCACATTATGGTATAGATTCCACCTTTAAGAAGTGACTTAAAGGTCTATCCCTTACCAACCTTTGAATCCTATTCAAGTTAATATGAACTAGTTGCAAATTCCAAAGATAGGTTATATTAGAGTGAGAAGTTTTAAATCTTTTAGAGTTATCATATTAGCCTCAATGTTAAGCAATAAGTCCATTTTAGGTTTGATAAAATGTAGATTATTTTGCATTCATCCATCATAGATAAAAGATTTATTTTTACGAATCACCACTTTATTATTAAAAGAAACTACATAAGAGTCTTTAAATAAACAAGCTATAGAAATTAATTTCCTTTTAAGTTTAGGAACACAAAAACAATCTCGCAAAACTAAACTCCTATAATTATCAAAATAAAGATGGATGTCTTTCACTGCTTCAATGAACACCAAAGATCCATTGCCCATCCAAAGCATAAAGTCCTTATGCAGTAGACTTCTTGTTTCTTTGAACCTCTGTAGAGAAACACAAACATAATTAGTTGCTTCAGAATCTATGACCCAAGTGTCACTGGATTCCTCAACCAAACAAGTTTCAATAACCAAAAGATCACATCTACCTCCTGGGGAAAGGAAGTCCTTGCAATTCTTCTTGATGTGCTCGACCTTCCCACAATAAAAGCACTTTAGCTTCTTTGGGTTCTTCTTTTTCTTCTTCTTATTCTTGCCGTTTGCAGGAATAGAAGACTTCCCATTCTTAGCCTTTTGCTTCCTTTCATTCCCAGGGTTAAGATTGGAATCGGATGTAGTCGCCAAGTTAGCCTTACCACCTGTAGGAGTTTCATGATTAGATTTTTGAACTCTTATAACTGTTTCATCAACCTTGTTAAGGTCACATCCTGTCTATTGCTCAAATTGTATAAAGCTCTGAACGAGATGAACTCCTTTGTTAGAGTCTAAAAAACCATAATCATCTGTAACTCAGCATTGATATCAGCTCCATAGGCTTGAGCCTCAACGAGGTAACCCATGACCAACATCATATGTTCCTTCACAGACGTCCCTGATTTTTGTTTGTAGTTCAAAAGTTTTTGAAGTGTCCCTTGTCGTTTTGTTATGGCTTGGCCTCCAAACATATCTTTAAGATTATCCAAGATCTGCATGTTGAGCCTGCAGTATGTTATTCATACTAGCCATAACATAACAGTCGGCTTGATCATTAACATCTAGCAATTATACGCTTGGATTTGCTCATTGATGGATTGTCCGATAGGTTCGGGAGCACACGGTGTTGTCAACACAAAATTTAGTTTCTCAAAGATCATAATGATATTTAGGTTCCTCTTCCAATCATTGTAATTCTCCCCAGTTAATTGGTTTTTATTGAGTATCGAAGATAAAGCATTTTTAGACATTTTAATCTACAATAAAGAATCGAATACCAAACATAAGCAAACATACCCATTTAGTAAGATAACACAATCAACTAAACAAACAATTGTGTTTTGTGTTAAAACTTTGAAAATATCATAACCTTATAGCTATAATTCTTAACTCAGAATTCAACAAGCCGCCTAGGGGAGACTTGCCGAATTCAATTAGGAACATGGATCCCCTCTTGATTAATATATGCCATCCAAGACCCATCTAATCCAACATATATTAATAATTGTTTTCTTTGGCCAATAATTTTATTAACAGAGCTCTTAAGGGAGGTTAATAATAAAATTAACATGAGTGTATAATCATCATTTCAACTATTTTGTCCATGATCTATAAGCACCACCTAGGGGTGTGCAACAATAAATTATGCCAAAATATCTTATACTTTTGGAGATCTAATTTGGTACATAATGAAATCACTTTTTAAGGATTAAAACTACCATGTGCTACCTATGAATCAACGATGGAGACCATAGGTTCTCTCTTCAAAAGCCTTCTCTTACTCAATCTTCTTTTGCATGAGAAAAATGAGTAAAACTTAAGATTTGTTTCCTTTAACGACTCACCACCTTAGTCATCACTTAGATACATTTATGGTGAAAATTTGACTCCATTTCCATGGTAAAAATTGGCAACAACAAGGGGGAGATGTGGCAAAATTTCTTTCTTTTGGGTGTCCTATGGTGGGTCTCATAACAACTTTGTATTTCACAAATGCCCTTAGGTACTAAGGACTAAAATGCAAAGAAACCTAGTTTCCCCTTTCACTTGCCATAACTGATTCTTCAAGGGAAAATATGGAAAATTTTCCACCATCTGAGTGTTTTCTAATGGCCCTACATTAATATTTACACAATCCAAATTTACACTTATAGTATTTTTTCTACACTGTTGGTATATTTTTTCATACTATCAGTATTTTTTCCTATATTGTTTTTCATGGTCCACAAGCTTCTACATCATTCATATAGTTTAATTCCTAAACTGTTTAACTTTATGCAGCATAATTTTCATGCCGCTTATCTTTATGCAGTATAGTTTCTATACTGCTTTACTTTATCAGTATAATCTTTATATTGTATTATTATAATATTACATGATTTTCATATTGTGTATTTCTTATACTGCAAAATTCTTGTATTGTATAATCTTTATAGTACATAACTTTGATGTATAATTCTATATTTTCCATATAGTATTTTTCTTATATTGTATTTCTATCTTAAAATTTATTGCAAAACATTTTGCAATAATTAAGCATTTTAGCTTATTTTTAGATCATTTCTTCCGTGTTTTAAGACTATAGCATGATTTTTAACCTTAAGAAAATCCCATTTTCACTTTTATGTAATTTATCATAGAAACTAAAGTTAAACAATAATCCTCATGACACGTATTTTGCTGAACATAATCCCTAAATTTTAAATAAAGTTGAGAATTTCTCATGTATTGCAACTTTCTTTTGAAGGAAGGATCGCTGAGATCCCGAGACACTATAGCAAAGGTGATATGTCCTAAAGAAGTTAGAACTGGGGAAGGGGAATAATCTAAACAATCGAAGATCAATAGTGATATTCCCGAAAAATTCAGAATTGGGGAAGGGGAAAAATCTAAACGATCATCTTCGATCATACAAATTCTCCATCAAAGTCTTAAGTTCAAGTCATTGTTTGACCAACTCGGTTATGGGCCTCAAGAGTAATTGGCGACTATGAAAGCTCTCATGAAGGTCTCTATGGACTTTGTCAATGTTACACCAAGAGAGCTCATGCAAATCAGGCATTCTTAGAAACCACCAACTTTATGACGTTCATTGTGAAGCACACAGAATTTGCCTGTCTTGATCGTCAGAGGCCATCATACCGTGAAGCTTGGATCAACGATGTGCATATACCATGGGCTTCGATTGACACCGGTTCTTCCGTTAATGTTGTCTTTCTATCCATCCTCACGGCCGCTGGGACACCTCATAAAAGAATCACCAAGTTGGAAGTGGAAATCTTTGGTTTCAGCAACTCAAACGAGACCTCCATCGGTTGCATTCAACTAGATCTTAATGTCAGTCCAATAAGGTCGTGAACAATTTTTCACATCTTGGATATCGATGTGAGTTATCACATCTTGCTCGAAAGGTCATGGCTCATTAAGCACAAACTCGTTTGCTCCACCTAGCGTCAATGTGTGGAAGGATGATTGGGTTCAAAAGCTATCCACATTCCTGGCAAATCAAACCTCCTTTGACTAAACCTATCCTCACTATGCTGGTGTTGAATATTATGACAACTTTGTCAATGGAGAAGGGGAGGGCATCGCCAAGACAACCGGCACACCGTTGCTGTCATAGAAAGAGAGAAGGACCTTGATGGTGATGACTTTCGGAGAGCTCTCAACAAGAAAAGGATAAAGAGGATGAGTCAGCTATCTGATGTGTCAAAATCACCCTCCCAGATGGGAGAGTAGCATGCCGACTATGATGATTTAAGGGCCCTAACCACCGGACTTGGGAAGGTCCCAAGTCTAGATAAGTATGGGAATCATGCTCATACATAGAGGAGGTTTCATTGGCCAATCACCTGAAGGAAGAACCAGTGCATGCACCAAGGCATATTTAGGATGGATAGAGCCACTTAGAGAAATGAACCTGATCAACAGCCCTGCCAACCAAAAATTAATATCCATTGGCACTAGACTATTACTTGAAAAGCGTCATCACCTGATAGAGCTATTGAATCGAAATACTGACATTTTTTCTTGGAGTTGTAATGAAATGCCGAGGTTGAACCCTGATATGGTTTGCCATGCTCTAAACACCCAACATGAAATGAAGCCCATGAAGTAACAAAGGCAAAGCTTTCATATAAAATTGAGGCTCAAATTAAAATGGAAGTGGAAAAACTAATCAATATCGTGTTCAGGAGGCCAATTAAACATCCCATTTCGTTGTCCAATATTGTTCTGGTAAAGAAGAAAAATGGTCAGGTGCAGATTTGCATAGACTTTCAAGATCTCAATTGGGCATGCCCGAAGGACAAATTTCTGCTTCCAAACTTAGACGTCCTCATAGACTGGACGACCTGGCACGAGATGTTCTCATTCATGGAGAGTTACAATGGGTATAGCCAAATTAAGATGGCTCCAAGGGATGCCGAGAAGACGACCTTTTGCAACTTATTTGGGACTTTCTACTACAACATCTTTCTGTTTAGACTGAAAAATTCCAATGAAACCTACCAACAGAAAAATGACGGTCATGTTTTGTGACATGATGGGAAAGGAAGTGGAAGGCTACATCAATAACCTGGTTATGAAGTCTAAAGACGAGGGAAGGCCATTGGGACACTTTGCTAGGAGTCTTTTAGAGGTTTTTGAAGTATAAACTCAAAATAAACCTAAAAAAAATGCACTTTCAGTGTGTCTCAAGCGAACTTTCTTAGATTTATGGTCCACCAAAGGAAAATTGATGGCGACCAATCCAAGCTCAGAAGATCAAGGCAGACACACCACCAACGACCGTGAAGGAACGTAAAGGCTTCCTCGAGAGATTATTCTATATTTACAAATTCATACTGGGACTCACTACACAAATTTCTACTTTCAAGCCATTACTGAAGAAAGGCGCTGCCTTTATATGGACTGGAGAGCACCAATGGGGATTCCAAAGGATCCAACACATGGTCACTCACTGCCCTTCTTAACCGTACTGAACTAGGGAAGCCGTTGTGGGTATATCTCGCCTTAACTACTACAGCTATAAAAGCACTCTTGGCACAAGTAAAAGATGATAGCCTTGAATCTCTGGTCTACTAAGTCAACCAACAACTCAATGATGCAGAACTTAAGCACCTGGAAGCGAACAAAATTGCCTCAATTTGGTCTCTGCTTCATAACATCGAACATTATTTTTTGGTACATAAGCTGCACCTGATGATTAAGTCTGAGCAGTCGAGGCATCTCTTAACATGGCCAGTGCTTTTCGAGAGCCTCGCTTGGTGGCTTCTTCGACTGTCTAAGTTCGACATCACTTGGATTACTTGATGTCTATCAAAAGTCAAGCCGTGATAGACTTGATGACCATTCAGTGGGGGACTAGAGTTACGCATAGAAGATGGAATATGAAGGGATTTACTCGGTGATTTGTATTGCGGCATCAAGGTGGAGGAATTTTGGACTCTCAAGTTTGACAGGCTAGCAACGGTCGCTATAAGATCAGTGGAATTTTTTCTAGAACACTAGGCGGAAAATTCTCTCCCCATTTTACCTTTCGTTATTTTTTATTTTTTATTTTTTTTATGTATAGCTGTTTCGTTTTCTTTATTTTTACACTATTTTATCCTGTTTGCTTCTTTCTTTAGATAATTTGTTTCTTTTACTATAAAATATCACATATATAGTGTCTTATTTCCCTTCCTCTAACAAAGTCCTATGTTTTATGTATTTCATCGAAATAATTTCTTTTAATTTTTTTCCTCTAAACATTTTTAATTTACCTTCATAAAATATTTTTTAAAATATGTCCCAACTTATTATTCCTTCTTACAATATACCATTTTTTTTTCAAATATAAGTAGACTTACATTTCTTCTTACAATCTTTTTTTTTTTTGAAAATATTTCCTCTTATAATCTTCTATTTTATTTTTTCAAATTCGATCTTCTTAAATATCATTTTTCTAATTTTCTTAATAAAATAACTTTTGCCCTATCAGTGCCTACATCTTCCCAAGCTTTTTAAAAATTCTTCAATACTGAAATAGTTTTCCTTGTAACTTATCTTTTTTTGTTTGAATTTTCTCAAATATGTGCCTTGTTAAATTATTACTTTCCCTACTATCGATGGTAAAAATATTTTATAAATTTGGATTTCATAAATAATTTTTTTTCCTAATTTTGCTCGCAAAGTAAATTATCTCAAATGTGCATCTACTTATATATCTTATATATTCGTCTCAGTTACTATTCACATCTTTGTCTATCTATATTTTTCATTTTATTATTCCTATTACTATTGTTATTATCATTATTATTATTATTATAAATTAAGAGATACTTTTTATTTCTATAGTAAGAGCGTCAAATGTGACAATGAACAAAATTATTTTTTGTAACAAATATATTTCTCTTAAGTATTTGCTTACAGTTATTTAAAGCATATTTTTCATATGTTACATTTTTAAACATGTCTTTTATGATTGCCATTAAAACAATTTTTGCCTGAAATATGGCCCTAAAAATATTTTTCTACTTCTTTTATGCAATTATGAGTAGTTTCCACCTTTTAACAACTTAAGTATATTATATTGACATTTTCTTATGTGTTTTTTTTTTTGGTTTTTCTTCTTTTTAAAGTTTTTATAAGTTTTTTTAAGTAACGTATTGCATATATACGAGCAGAGTGCGTGTTTTAACTAGTACTATTATAAAAGTGAAAGTTGCTTTTGGTTTTATTCAAAGTTTTGTTAACTTATTTTGTACTTTTATAAGTTTCTTTTATCTTTTTTCTCCCACTTTAACCAACTTTTTTTTTGCTCATTTTATTCTCAAAATTTTGTACTGATCCTTACAATCCTTTGATGTAGTAGAATTAGCTATAGCTATTGTTTTATGTTTTTCCTTCGCTTTGTTATTAGTTTATCATTATTTGTTTAGTAAGTCGTTTATTTTAATGAATATTGTTATCATTTTGTTAAAAGGCTATAAATAGTCCCATTAGCTATTGTGCTAGGAGGACTTGGATTATTAATATTGAATATTTAGTTTGAGTGTTTTTTTTCTCCTTTTTAGGGATTTATTTTCTCTTTTGGGGTTTTTGTAGGTGGATTTTGATATCCTCTGTATGGGTTAGGCTAGTAAATTCTATCTTTCCCAATTTCATTGCATCATCCTCTCACATATTATCTTATCAAATGTGACCTTTTAGTAAATAGTTTTTTTTCCTCAAATAATTATTCACATTATTTTTTTCCAAACAAGCCCTTCTTTAAATTTTTTTTCCCTCATCCTATAAACACTTTAATTGGTTTTTGATGAGTCAATTTTATATAATATTTGGAATGCCTTTAACTTGATATTTTGATGGTTTTTGAGAGT
>CAMOHE010029598.1:0-19474 GCA_946598075.1 Artocarpus hirsutus | reverse complement strand
AAAAAAAAAAAAAAACTGATGAAATATTTTCCCAGAAATGAAGCTCAGGGCTCTGATACCATGACAAACTGAAGATAAATAATAGAATGAGAATCAGTTTTTTCTCCTTACTTTCTCTGTACAAGAAGCCAGCCTTTTATAGGCTCAAATACACCAAAAATACACCAAAAATAGAAAAAGAAATTTAAATCAAATCCTATCCAAATCAGCCTATAATCAGCACATGCCATATATACATATTTGACTAATCCTACAAATTAAGCCCACTAACATATTCTCTGACAAATCTCTTCCTCTCTTTTTGTTTTCAATGATTTTTGACCATTAGTACAATTCATTTCTTTATTAAAAAAAAAAAAACTGTACTTGAAGTCAACAATTTCTATTTGAATGTTTTACTGTTGATGTATCAAAAACGCTAGAATTTAGCTTTGTTTTTCACAAACAAATTATGAGGTTCTCCAACTCGATTTTACATTTTTGTTTTCCTGTGCGTATATATTTGTGTTAGCTTTTGTTAGCTCATGTGACCATTGCAATGCAGGACCCTTGCAGGCCAGGGGTAAGAAATGCAGTTGAATTGTGTCAGAAAGCTGGTGTTAAGGTATTGTCTGATGCTCTAAAATCTTAATTGCTTGAAATTGAAGGTGCAACCTTCTCGTGATTAACCATGGGCTCATTAATCACGATTCTTTTAGTTGTAGTGGACAACATAACTACTGTGCAATTATATTAAAAAACAAAAAATAAAAACCTCCTTTGCATTAACCTATTAAGTGCACAAGTATTGGGTTTTGTTGTAAGCTCTTCGGTTAATTCTTTGTAATAATGATTGAATTTTTCTATAACTCAAGTATACTCTAAAATCTACGTGCATCAATTTAAAAGTATTTTGACGTCCGGTGTAGGTCATAATCTTATTTTTTGTGGCTTTTGGGCTGTATAGCCTTTTCAAACCTTGGTTGCTTATGGTAATAAATCCTTTACCGTGCGACTTGTGGTCAATAAGGAATTCCTTTTGGAGGGTTGGATAATTCTCTGCATTCTCTACACGTTTTTCCTTTAAAATTTTGGGTTTGTATCTTTTTTGTTATAGAGAATTAATATGGCAAATAAAACAACCTAGTGTGTTTATTCATTAGATTAGACACTGTTCATAATCAAAATCATGAAAGGAGTTTTTATATATTTGCAATGTAATTTTTTTAAAAATAAATGTCAATATAATGCTGTTGCTTTGAGGGTATTTGACATGTTCAAAATTCCTGATTTTCTGAGCTGTAGGTACGCATGGTCACCGGTGACAATTGTCAAACTGCCAAAGCAATTGCATTGGAATGCGGCATCCTTGGTTCATATGCAGATGCTACAGAGCCTAATCTCATTGAAGGAAAAATGTTTCGTGCATTATCTGATAAAGAAAGAGAAGAGTTAGCTGAGAGGATTACGGTATGATCTAGATGCCTCTTATCTGTCCATCTTTGTGTAAATTTTTGTTTCCATATGTGAGCACTGATCAAGTTTTAGTGGCGAATTTTCACGCAATTATTTCCTTGGATGTAGGTTATGGGACGTTCCTCCCCTACTGACAAGCTTCTGCTTGTGCAAGCATTGAGGAGACGGGGACGTATTGTTGCCGTGACTGGAGATGGAACAAATGATGCCCCTGCCCTGCACGAGGTTCAACTTTGGGCTCTTTTGTTCTAGATCAGTTATCTACTTTTTAACTTAATTTTGTTGTCGTTCTTACTATCATTTCATGGTTCCCTTTTTTTCGAATCTGATTCTTCAGTATCATTAGTACAATCTATGATTTTTTTGGTTTCCTTGTTGCTTCGTGTTTTGTTTAATTGTCCTAATTCCATTTTTCTTCCCTTGGCGCTTAGGCTGATATTGGTCTTGCTATGGGCATTCAAGGAACTGAAGTCGCCAAAGAAAGCTCGGATATTATTATTTTGGATGACGATTTTGCTTCAGTTGTGAAGGTTAGTTCCTTTCGATCCATGTACTTTCGTTTTCTTCATTTCTTGTGTGTTAATTTTCAAGAAAATTTGCGTTTGCCTCATTGATTCGATTCTATTTATTTTGATTTTTTTTGTGTGCGTAATTTGCAATTATTTTGCTTTGAGGAGCTGAATTTGCAGGCGTTTTTTTATTATTATTTTTAATTTGTTATACTATCTGTACATAGGTTGTGAGATGGGGTCGATCTGTGTATGCAAATATCCAAAAATTTATTCAGTTCCAGCTCACAGTTAATGTTGCAGCGCTTGTCATAAACGTTGTGGCTGCAGTTTCTTCTGGTGATGTTCCGCTTAATGCAGTGCAGGTTTGTCCCTCAAACCTTGTTGTGTCTTTCCTTGCACAGTTTGAAGATTGCTTTAGTTGGTCTGTTTTCTTGCAGCTTCTTTGGGTTAATCTTATCATGGATACTCTTGGTGCACTAGCATTGGCTACGGAACCACCAACGGATCACCTGATGCACAGACCACCAGTTGGTCGAAAGTAAGTTAATTTTCCACTTGCTTTCTTTTGAAGTTAATTTTCCACTTGCTTTCTTTTGAATGTTTCCCATATGACTTATCTTCTTTCTCTCTCTCGTATTTGTTCTTTTTTCATAAATTGTTTCCTCTGCTAAAGGAATTTATGTTTCTGAATTATTGTCTTTCTTTGTCCTCAGAGAACCTCTTGTAACAAATATTATGTGGAGAAACTTGCTGATCCAGGTGATTATGCTTCCTCATTTGTGTTTCTTCTTGCTAGTGTTTTGGAAATTCAGGTTATGGATAATAGGGTAATTTACCTTTAATGAAAATATCATTTGTATGCCCAATTTCAGGCTTTTTATCAAGTTACTGTCCTCCTTGTTCTCAATTTCCGTGGTAAGGAGTTGTTGAACTTGGAAGATGATGACCATACCCATGCTAATAAAGTGGTGAACACGCTGATATTCAATGCCTTTGTCCTCTGTCAAGTAAGCTTGTAATATTAGTTTCATTCAATACATTTTACTCTAATTAGTGGCATAGACTTTATTGTTACTATTATTGTTATTATTTTGCATGGTGTTTTCTTCTTTTTGTTTTTTTATGTTTCACGGGTATAATGACCGTTTTACGTCTATCAGATATTCAACGAGTTCAATGCTAGGAAGCCAGACGAATTCAATATATTTGAAGGAATTACTAAAAATTACCTGTTTATTGGAATAGTTGGAATCACTCTCATTCTTCAGGTGAGGTAATTAGTATGGTCTCGCATGTTTTCTTTGGGTTTTCCCGACCTTGCACCTGCTTATGTTTTGATTTGCTTGCAGATCGCGATTATTGAGTTTCTTGGCAAGTTCACCAAAACTGTCAGGCTAAATTGGAAACATTGGCTGGTTTGTGTCGCCATTGGCTTCATCAGGTTAGTGACAATATCATAAATTTTGAAATGGTCGTGTGGATAGTTCTACTAGGAATGTAAAGCACTTAGCTCAATGCTCGACACCATTATACAGCTCCTTCTTTTGTTTTTGGTGATATTAACAATGTTAATACTTAAAAGGAAATGGTATAATATGATAAAGAGTTGGATATGAAAAAATCATTTATCCGATCTTGTATATATATATATATATATATTTGTCGCGATTGACCGGCCCCCTTTTTCATGCAGTTGGCCTCTTGCTGTTGTTGGGAAACTGATACCTCTTCCAGAAACTCAGTTAAGTAAGTTTCTCATGAGGTGGTTTTCCCCGTCACAAATATCACAATGTAAGGCATTTTCATTTGGTTTTATTCCCCTTTTTTTGGCCTGGCTAACAGTCGTGTGTGTGTGTGTGTTTTCGTGAAGTTGTATATGGTGTTCTAATGCCTACTAATATCTTTTCTTTTCAGGTTGTAGGTAGTAGAAGAAATCAAGGTTTATAATTTTGCGCAAATTTGCAGGATCTGTTCTGGCTAACATGATAGTGCATATGTTACTTGGACCTCTCAATATACTTTTCTTTCTAACCAGTTGAAAAAATTGCATTATTATATTGCTGTTTTGGATTTTTTTGGTTTCCTTGTATCTATTACTAACAAGGATGACTTGAGAAAAAGAAAAATTGCATCAGCCACTTTTTTTGGCTGGTTTTATTGCTTTCGAGGAACATTATTTATGCCACCCTCTTATTCCTCCAGGGAGGGGTGAGAGTTTGTAGACACTAATGATCTCTATTGCTCGTGTGATATATATATTTTATTTTGGCTGTAAATTTTGTTTCACCTAAATGAGGCTAGAGATGAGTAGAGGTTTTTTAATTCTTTATTTATTCTATAGACACCAATGAGAAAATTGAATTTGTCTTAAAGAAGCAGGCCAAGAGGGGTTCTTACTCGTTTGTTCCAAACACAAGCGCAACTCAAGTGGCCTGTCAATAGCTCTTCCCTAGAATTCACCCAAAAAGAAAAATCTTCTCCTGGATTTTATGGATCGTTCATTTGATTTGTTACACCGCTTCTAATCAACAGTCTATTTTGACTAATGATATTTTAAAACTGGCTTTTCTAGTCAAGGTTTAATTATATAATTATATCTTTTAGTTTTAATTATTTTAGTTTTTTTATTTTTAAAAATTACAAATATATCTTTTAAGTTTTAATTTTTTTTTTCAATTTCACCTTTATGAATAGAAAAAATTAGAGAAAATAAAATAATTGTTCTTAAACCGTTGTGAAAATATTTTATAGATTTAAAAATATAAAAAATTTGAAAACAAAGCATCAATTTTTTTTTTAAAAATATCTTAAATTTTATGGTTTTTTAAAGATTAAAATATTCATTAAAAAAATTTCTCAAGAAAAATATATTTTAAAAATAAATTCAGTTTAATTAAGGGTTTTTTTTTAAATCTTATCTCTATCTTTTTTTTCATCAAAAAAGCTTGCGAAGGGCTAAATTGAAACAAATTTTTTAAATTCAAATGAAATTTTATATAGTTTTTAAAAATAGAAAGATAAATTAAAAAATAATTCAAATTAGAAGGTATGATTTGTAATTAGCCCTTCTAACTAATGACTTGTTACTTTTATCTTTATAACCAATCATGAATGAAGATGTTCTTTTGTTGAATTTTCGCTAATCAAAATGGACAACGCATCAAACAGATAATTTAAGGTGTAAAAATACAACCACCAATTCGCAAGGTATGATTTGTTTAATTACCCCAAGATATATTAAATGTCCCCCTCTATTGTCACTTGCTTTTAGGGTTTTTTTTTTTTCCTCTGAAATCTTCCTCTCATTTAGATTACAGCCCCAAAATCTTCAGCCGTAAACTGTAGATTAAAAAAAAAAGCGAGAATAAATCAAATGTTCTAAGAATACCTGATATATTTTTATTTATTTGTCTTCTTTTTTTCCCACATGAAGTCCCTAAGAAGATTGGGATATTCTGAAAAAAGAATTAAAGAAAATTTAAAATTAAGTAAATGACGCTTTTTTTGAGCACCAAAATTACTCCATCTTTTTTCAAAAAAAGGAGAAAAAGGACTATATCGAGGAGAGGGACCTAACCAGGGTGGAAACAAAAAAAAACTGAAACTGTTTTGATGCTCAAAAAGCTAGTTTTTTGATGCCCAAAAAAAAAAAAAAAAAAGTGGTCATTGACCAAATAAAATTTTTTTAAAAAGTCATTTTTTAAAATCTCCCCAACCGTAGATCCCATCTCTAAATGGCTTATAAAATTATTTTTAAGCTCAACGCTAGAGTAAGAAAGTCGAAGAGGCTAGACTTCCTAGTATCACTCTATTAACCACACAAATAAAAACAAAAAAATATAAATGCTGCTTCCGTGTTAAATGAGCAAAAAGGAAAAAAAAAAAATAAAATCATGGGAACAAGCTGTTCCTTAAATTTATTCTATGTACAACATAGATGGTGGTGGCTCTTATCAATGAACTACTAAAAATCTTTGGTTGTTCTTGTCTAAGCACAATTAGTCTTTTAGATGAAAATGGTGCATGGCATTCTCAAATGTGGAGCATATCGTCCAAAAGAATATGCCGGTGACTTGAGACCCTTTGAACACCTTCACATAGCGTCACATCTTCCATCTGTAAAAATCCTTGTTCAGATGCATAAATTCCAGGCCTAAACGCAATAATAATAACATTGAGGCATTAGAAATGTACCTGTACTCTTTCACTATCTTGTAAACTTCCATGCATGAAATCTTTGTCATCCTAAGACGGAAACAACAAAGTAAAATATGTAAAAGCATGCTTGGTTATGTAAGCGGTGAAACTATAGCCTTGCTAAAACATTCAAGACCTTGGTGTAATTTCCCCATTTAAAAATAATGCATAATTGTCTTTAATATTTCATCACGCTCTGAAGCTGCTAAGCCATTTCATAATTTGTGCAACTGAACGTTGAAAATAGCATGAGCTTATATTTATTAGGACATCAGCCAGAATTGGGCTAGGCATATGTGGAAAACGTTTTAGAGCACCACCAACAACATATTCTTACCGATCCAGTTCCAGTCCAAGATAAATGACGGTATAACACAACTTAAAGAGGCATTGCTATTTATCTGGTGATGCATCACCACAAACATAGCGATACAAGACACAAGTCACATGGCAAAATGCATGACAATTGGGTTGGCAATTCTGATATGCTGTCAATTTTGTGGTGACGGTTATCATTTTTCCAACTTAAACCGGAGAAGCGTCAGGGCAAAGTAACAGCCTTGTAGAATCAAATTTTACGTTTTTACATAAAAAGCAGTTCCAGATAGCAACTGAATAATATAATTGACAAAGGGAATAAAGCAGTCTAGAAACATTCTATAATCTATACATACTTTTTAGACTCTGGATCTTTCCTGTCTAACAGCATACTGGCATGCACAAAGAAACAAGATTGTCTACATTATATGAACAAGCAAAGCGGAAACTATAAATTACCTTGAGTGAAGGTTCAAGAAAATAGTCAAACACAACTCGACATTTCCCGGGTCTTAAAGGGAGTATCGGATTTGTATCTATCCATGGACCATACCTTCAACGAACACCATTTAATTTTTATTTAGCGTAGCACACAATCTTAAGCTAAAAAAGCAGAATGAGCTTATAAACTCAGGAAATAACTCAAAATTTTCCTTTTTTACATAATTTGTACCTATTAATCACAAAATTCGGATAAACAAAAGCATAGAAAGCTTTTGATCCAAGTTCGATCGTAATCATCTTTCACTTCCGTTGACACACCGTCACAAATCTGGATGCTAACCTTCTCGAATATCGATGCTGTAAATGTCAATAAGCTAGACTTTGTTTGAACACATACTTGGAAAACCATCAACCAAAATATTGAATGACCAGACGATTGCACTTCTGATTGTAAAAGCACCATAAGAAGTTTAAATCCTCTTGAGCAATAAAGGTCCACTCCTGTCTCTTTATAAGTTGGGTAGTATCATAATCCTCACAAAATGGTTATTACTAATAAAGGGACAAGGCAGTAAAGCATACTGTGGTAGAGTGGGAATCAAGCTTAAGACCACTTGCAAGGCCTTTATGCGCATATGGGACATGATATCCCCCATCTGATTAATTGTCACAAAACACCTGTAAGAAAACAAGTGCCAAGAAACCATTGGTGCATAAAAAGAGTAAATAAAAATGAAATGAACTTCGATGTCATGTTAAGGCCATTCAGCTAGTCAATAAGAAGAAAACTTGATCAGTCAATAGACCTCTATTGCAAAAGAGATAAAGCGGCTGGAAGGGGAAACACTTTCTTAGAACTACATGAACGTCCAATAAGTTAAAACTATAGAGCTATCATGAAAGGTAAGAAAATCGTGATGTCCTAAAAATATCCTGGATAATTATATATCGTCGAGTGAAAAGAATCACGTTTACCATATCTTCCAGTTACATTCAATGGTATATTCCCGTCCACAAATATAACTTAGGGAAGAATCAACTCCATTATTGCTCAATGCTCTTGAAGTGTTACGAAGCCATTCATTTGCCATATCATCTACATCATGATCAACTTTCTACTCCATATTGAGAAGAACAAATGGTCCCCATATGGCTACTTGAATTGGTATTAGCCCAAATTCCTGCCCTCCATGCCCAGAAAAATAGACCAGATTATTACTATGATTTGAGTATATTTCACACTAGAGTGTATGACACTCCTAGCTATGACAACATTCCAACATACATTTACATTGAAATTCTGAATTCCCGTTATTCTCGTAGCCTTAAGAAGCGGTCCATTTAACCCGTACGTTCATCCCTGCAAAAGAGATTGCAGCTCGCTTGTTTAACAAACAAAATTTCAAATATAACAACTTAGACAAAAAAAACTAATCATATTTCAGTTACTTATCTCATCCATGAATCAAAAAGAGTTTAAAGTGTGAACAAACATGTTGGATAATGAACAGTGCAAGGACGACGTAGTTATAAAATAACTCCAACTCTTGTCGTATGAAATTTAAAGTAAAATAAATCAAAAGCAGAGTAAAATTATGTGCAACAAAATTAAAAGCAGGCATAACAAAGGCCACATAGCAAGTTTATCGAGAAATTTGGTTTTCAATAAACTACCCCCTTTTTCCCCCTAAATGGAGAGAAAGAGACAAGCATCATTGAAACCCGAATGCATCCAATATAAATGGGCACCCAAACAAACTACTCATCCCATGCTAGATCTACCAGCAAACTAATGGACTAAAAAAATAAAAGAAATGCAAATTCTAATTCAAGCCAAACAGCCAGGCAAAATAAACAGAAAAATTATCACCAAACCACCATCAAACGCCTAAGATATAGGCCGGAGGCATGCATAAATTTGTGCAATAACCAAAACTTTTGGATGACTTCCACAAACATATGCTGCAGTAAAAACAGTAATTAAATGTGCAAGAACATTTTAGTACTTAAGTCATTAGAATTCCTATTCCTTAAGTTAGTAAACACTAGTAAAAGAAATAATTTGTTTCCAATTCACTTCCGAACAGATAAATAAATATCAATAATCCCCTTTTTTATATCTTTCCTTTCAAGTGTACCTTGACATTACATCCCATTACAGTTTAGTAAACATGCCCTATCGACACTCATGACAGCCCAATGGTTTTCAAATATTAGGAATGATGTGATTATGCTTGGAATCAACATTTAGCAATGCAGATAGTAAAACACAAAACTCACATGATAAGGGCACACAAAGCAAGATTTTTTCCCACTTCCATGAGCAAGAACGGAAGCATGGTGCCGACAGACGTTGTGGAACGCATCTTGACACACCACAAACTCAATGCTTCCTAGTCCGCTTCAAGGAGTTCATGAAATTTCATTAAATTGGGTAAAAATTATTTTCCTTCTTTATAACCAAACAGAGAAAATTTATACTCTCTTCTTTTCTTTCATAGCAGTTTTAGTCTCTAACCCCAAAAATTAACCATGAATTGTTAAGTTTTAACAGAGACAATCACGTACACATAATGTAATTTAAAGTTCTATAGAAACAGAGATACGTATGTAGTAGTTTTGATGCAGTTACGCATGCAACTACAGTTATTACTAGTGATACATAACAATAAACGGAAGTAAACACATGCCTATGAAGTGATACGTTGAAATTGGAGAAATAAATTTTCACAATGCTAATAGAATTTTTCATTAAAAAACTTGCGTTAGACTCGGTTGTGGAGAGTTAAAAAGTAAGGAAAAACTTCTTAGAAAATCCTTGAGTTAAGCTAAGTTTTGGGAGAGGAAATGGAAGAAAAATTTTGAAGAACTTCTTAGAACAAAACCTGTAACGCCCTTATGTGGGGTTAACAGTATTGAATAAATCAAATAAATTTAAATACAATATCATTTCAAAACAATAAAACATTGTTCATGGGTCTTTGGAACTAAACAGAAAATAAAAATAAACTGTAAATACAAACCACAGTTTTAGTATAGCACCAAATATTAAAATACAGTCACCATCATCATAATACAATTTTTTAAATAACTTAACACAATCACCACAAAAGTAATACAAATCTTACGTGGTCTAGACGAGATACATATAAACAAAGTTCTTCCAACACGTAATTCGCAGTGTAGATGCTTAGTCCTTGTCAGACAGATTGTATTGGATTCCACCTGAGGATGTAAATATAATAGGGATGAGTATCGATGTGCCCAGTAGAGAAAACCATTACTCACCTTAAGGTTTTATTCAGTACTACATTAAATCTGCATAGTTAGTTAGTTTTCATCATTATTCAGATTATGAAATTTATTATGATCATATTCCGTGGATACCGTAGTTATTATTATCGAGTTTCATGCATATACATATATATATATATGTATATATATATATTACAATCATCATTATTTCTAGGTATCCACTTTCAATAAAGTATTACTTAACTCATTGAAACCCAAATGGGCACGCTTGATCATCCTCTAAACATTCCAAGGGTGTCCCAATGAGGAGACATCAAGTCCTAAGTCCTCACCAAATTGATTCCTACACAATGTGTTCTGGGATTTTCGACCCAAGGGAGCGTCATCACCTCCCCTATTTTACCTTTTAGGATATTCGTGCCCAAGTACGTAACCGCCACCCTCTTCACGTCTCACCATTTCTCTATAATCAATCTTTGTTTATAAAATTAGTTTTCCTAACTATACTTTTCAATTTACAACAACATATATCAAATCGTTATGTTTCTTGTTGTATAATACAGGACGAGTTCCACATCATCAGGTTATAGATATAACCATATATATTCAAAATATCATATACATATCTTGCAACATAAAACAACCAAATTTTAATTTATCAAAACCTCACAAAAGATGAGTAATAGAATCCCTACCTTCCAAGCTTATCAATAATCTTTTAATCTTGGAATTAATTTACGTTAGCTCTATACACCCTTGATCCTAATGCTTGCATAAGGACAATTAAAATTAAAGCACAACATATAACCACATCCATAAATGAATTATATGTAAATCCATCTCACTAGTGTGCCATTAAAGTGTTTATGCAATTTCTTTTTAAATACCAAAGTAAACAATTTTTGTCTTAAACACAATATAAAATACACACGAGTAATCTATATGTTTTAGTCTCTAATAAGATTCATAAATCACTCAAGATAGTGTTGGAAAGGTTGCAAGACATTAAGAGATTAGAAAGTGAGCAAAGTTGGGTTCTTGGTTCAGGTTAGCAGCTGGTATACTATGGCAAACTAGCTGTATACTTTTGCAAAAAGGCGGGTTCACTATCTACAATCAATACATGGGTTAACAGGTGGTTTACTTAAGGTAGACGGGTGGTATACTGCCATTGACAGGTTTACTAGTTTTTAATCCAAAAATTAAAAAAATCATAAAAAATAAAATATAACTCCGATTTAAGCTTATGATAGCTCGTTGGAAAGCTTAGAATGTCTACTTTTTAAATATGTAAACCAATTTACAAAATTTATTTTCCTTTAATCCTAGAATTTCAAGAAAGAGCCACTGTCCATAGAGGTATTACAAAGTTCATGGAATGTCAAGTTTTTCTTTAACCCAAAACATATTATCCTTGTTCAAAATCTCAAAACCATTCCAAATATGCAGCATGCATTATATAATCACAATAAACATATTCTCATGAGTTTATCCCAAAACGATTATCAAATCCTATCTCTAGCCTTTCTTGTAAATGATAATGAAAACATGCTTAAGTTTACTCTTCAAGCTCAAAACTTTAAAACATTAACCATAGAGCTATGGAAACTAGTTCTAAACATTCCTAACATATTTCTAACATTGTTTTCAAACCAAAATAAAGGTTGGTTGTGGGTTTTAACTCAAGACTCAAGTTTTTGTTCATAAATGCTCAAATATGCATGTTAACATAACTAGAAATTTGCATGAACTTTGAACACGAAAATTATACATTAAAGATGGAGAAAACACATACTAAAAACCAAGTTTAGATTAAAGATAACCTACCTCAAAACTTCTTTGAAAAGCACCAAAGATCGGATTAAAAATCAAGCCTGTACTCTTGAAGTTAGTTGGCCATGGAGGAGGCGGTTTTGGCTGTTTTTTGGGTAGGAAAATGAACTATGTTTCATGATGATTTTGGCTGAGTTTGGACCATGTTCTTGGCAACGTTCTTGGTGATTCTCGGGCAAGAAAAGAGGTTGCTCTCCTTAGTGTTTTTGAGTGTGGTTAGCAGGCGTTTTGTTGCGCTAGTTGCTATGGTATGGCTAAAAGTTTCTTTGCTTTCATGGAGATAGTTGTAGCTGGACTTATGGCTGCCTTTGGAGAATTTGCTGAGCTTTTGTTTCAGTAAAAATGAAAAAAGAAAGAGTGGGAGACGTAGAATAATAATGAGGGGCTGAATAAATAGAAAGCCAAAATAATTGAGGGGACAAATGGAGTAATTCATGGTAGAAAATGGAAGAAGTAAACAAAAAGGATGGTTGAGAAAATATCTCTATGTCTCCTTCAGAGACTTTTAACAAAATGAGAAGAAGGCTACATAATTGAGCATTAATTTAGGAGGATAAGGTTGGTAGAAGTGGGTGATAGGTAGGTTTTGAATGTCTCATACGGAGACTTTGTAAGAAAATGCCAAAGTGATATTTTTTTAATAACTGAAACAACAAAGACAAACTTGAAAATTTTAAATGCTACAAAATTTTAAATTGTCACATTTTATTCATTAAATTTTACAAAAAGCATACTCGTTAAAATAACAGATATTACACAACCGGTTTTGAGAGAGTGGAGAGAGAGAAAAATGAGGCAAAAATATGGTCTTGTGATTGTACACCTATTTATAAGCCAAACCTAATTAATCCCTCCCACCTAACCTTAGTTTAATTAGGTTCTAAGCACTCTTAAGTGAGCTAGATATTTGCTCAAGGGAGTCTAATGTGTGATGCCACTTTTGGTGAGGTGTGGGTGAGTTTAAGCCTCAAAATGGTAAAGGACCAACTCACATCAAGATAAATCAAGTAGTCATTCTTGAAGTGTGACTTTGTCCTTGAAGATTCCCACTAAGCAGATGAATTTTATACTGTAAGGAGATGACTAACTTAGCGAACAGGAAATTTTAATTTCTAACGAGTCCTTTCCTATTTTTCAAATATACTTGGTCACTAATCATAGTGTAAATCATTACCAATATATGTTTTAATTACGTACTGATTTTTGGCTGTTTTTAGTCTTAAAATTATTTATAGACTTAATAAAAATTCTAAACTTGACTTTCTATATATCCAGATTCGGTAACGACATAGTTTTTTGACAATGTTAATTTCTAAGATTGTGTAGCATTTTCTACCGAAATTGTTACTCATGTAACTCCGTTTTAAGTCTAGTGATATGGTCGATGGAACCCTAAACATTGTTTTATTTGAGTGCCAAAAAGCAAATTAAACTAATAAGGGTGTTCATGGAATCAATCAATTCGTTTAACCTATTCAATTCAATCGAACCCATTCTGTTGGATTAGATTTGATTATGTAAAGTATGGATTGGTTTTGGATTGGAATTCTTCTAATCCGATATGTAAGGATTAAATTACAATTTTAGAATCTTGTAATTCGTGCAATCTGTAAATCCAAACTATATAAATTACATAATTTATGTGTTATATACAGGTGATTAACTATATAAATCATATACCAAACTTCTGTGTTATATACAGGTGATTAACTATATAAATCATATACCAAACTTCTATGATTTTGTAATTTTGGCTTGAAGCCATTTCTCTATTTTTTTTTTTCCCTACGAGTAGTGCTTGTATTTGCCAACGTTGAAACAGGAGGTTTTTTGATGTAATAATTGGAGACTACAATTTTATGAAGACACCCTTCTACCATTTATAGATGTTGTTTCCACCAGGTTCAAGAGTACTTCCAACTCTTATCGATGTGATCCACACGTTGGATTTTAATTAGTTTAATACTACTTTACTTTGCTGTGCATTTTTAGACAAAGATCGAGATCGAACCTATGTTAGACAAAGCTTGAGAGAATATTGGTTGCTTGGTGGTTCACTGTAATGGGCTGTAGACATCATCACCTCTCTTTACAACTGTTTTCAAGGCCTCTTATCAAACGTTGCTCTAGAACCACAATCAATTCTATTTTAAAAACAAAAAAAAAGGGAATTAGGTCTTGTGTTTTGTTTTCCACAGAGCCTATGCCAATGCACATGAGTAATCCTATTGGTTACGATGAGGAGAAGACCCGTCCTATGAAGATGTGATCTTGTAATAACCAAATGAATGAAGACAAAGCAAGTCTTTATCATTAAAATCTGTCAGAACAAGGCGAGAGTCAAACCAATTTTTGTCCCATCGCAAGAAAAAAAAGTTTACCATAATTAAACAGATAAAATCCTTCTGTTTTTTGGTGATTTGGGAAATAGTTGGGAAACATGACCCTTTTTATAACAGTATTTTTTCCAAACGTGGGTTGGATTCGACATGAAGGTGGGGTTTTGCAGAAGGATGAAATTGATCATGGTTCATTTTTTTTCCGAGAGGGATTTGAAGGAAGTTAGTCATTGCAGAAATCTCCAGACTTGGTTTTTTTTTTTCTTTTTCTCTTTGTTGGTTGAGATTCTTTGTTTTTTGAACTTTGGTCTGGGCTTTTCTTTACTTTTTTCTTTTTGGGATTTCTGGTGTAAATTTTGGCATGGGTCTGCAAATGAAGGAGAAGAAGCTTTTTTTTTTTTCTTTGCTTTTATTAAGGGCCTTCCAGCCTAAGTCTGCAAAGGTGACGAGATTAGAACAGTAACAATCCTATCTATGTGTATTTAACCACTTAAACATCCATCTTTATTTAGATTACACAATTTTATGAAACATTTTTTTACTGATTTAAATATTTAGTTGACTCCTAATTCAAAACTATTAATTTTTTGTTGCAATAAAAGTAGTATCATATTATAGTGGTTTAACAGTCATCCAACAAACATATTACTAGAGTCATGCAGTTTTACGTACTATCAAAAGCAGCATAATTAACAAAACTTAAGGGCAGAAAATAAAAGTGTGTGGTATCCATTTTCCATGACTCATTTCTAATTGTCTGTTGCTTCACTATTAGTCCATTAGGTATTATTGACAAGTTGCTTACCTACAGTATGAACATTTTTGAATGAGCTTTCGTTTAATAAGTAGAAAATATAACTCGCAAAACATTTAAAATATCATATAGAAATAATATGCATGTGCCAATTATGCCCAGTTATGATCTTATCTTATTATTTTATTGGACTCAAGTAGTCGTACCGGTTGTGCGCAGTCAATAGGAAGTTAAAGTTTACAAGGTCCCAACAACATCTTGGTCTAATTCATTTTTAATTATGTATTTGAAACTTAAGCCTTCCTGTAAATTGAGAAATTTGTTACTAATATTTAATTTTACCTTAAGCATTTCATTGAACTAATCAATGAGCACGCAATGGCATAGCATCACGTACTTAAGCATAAAATTTAGACATACATTACTACTTAGTTCAAAAACATTTATTTTTAAATTATTCATATTATAGGCGAGATTCCTACTTATATGTTTTCTCGCCCTAAGTTTCTCTACTCGTCCAGAATTTCGTACCCTCTACTAGGAATCAATTCTGTAGAAAACACATTTTAAGAGTATAAGAACAACTTATTTTATGCTAAATTAATATTAGCATGCTTGTAAGGATTTTGAACATTTTATTCGATCACATTTCCCTTTATTAACTATCGTAAAAATCATTATTTCTTATTACAAGGATTAATAAATCAAAATCCTCATAATTTTTAGTTTTTCTTAATTGTCCTTAATTTTGTGTTAAGATTGATAATTAATTAATTTAAATAATTAATTTATTATCTTATCGTTACTAAGTCTATATGGCTTAATTAACTACATTAGAAATTACATAACTGCATGGTTCTTGAATTAAGTTTTAGTTAACCCTTTTTTTGATTCAATTAGTATTGGGAACGATTGCACGGGGTGACAGTACAATGGTGAGTCCCTCTATGAGTATTGGGAACAGTTTAAGAAGTTATGTGCAAGCTACTCTCATCACCAAATCAGTAAACAACTCTTCATCTAATATTTTTATGAAGGTCTTATGCCGATGAATAGAAGCATGATTGATACCGCTAGTGAAGGAGCTTTAGTTGACAAGACTGAAAGCCGCAAAAGTTCTAATTGCGAACATGGCAGCTAATTCCCAACAATTTAGTCACCGTCAAGAACCACTACCGCCGCCGCCGCCGCCGCCATTGTCACCGCCATCATCACCAAAAGAAAGTAAGTGAAGTTGGCACTTATCCTACCAATGAAGAACAACTTTCCCACCTCACTTCACTCATCCAACAAACGACGATGGGAAATGTGCAACAAGCAAAGGTGTGTGGAATTTGTTCCACCATTGGTCATTTCACTGATATGTGCCCAATAATGCAAGATGGTATTATAGAGCAAGCCAATGCAAGTGGCAGATTCTAGGGGTAGCTAAGGAAAAATGATCCTTGCTCCAACACTTACAATAAAGGATGGAAAGACCATCCTAATTTCAGCTATAGGAGAACTCAACAATTGGCTGCACCAATTCTAATGATCAACTATCCACTATTTACACTCAGCCATTGCATCAATCATACCAAGCTCAACCTTAACCAGCTCCACAAAATTCGGATCCCTCTTTCAGCAACATAGTTAATGTAATGACTGAGAAAAATCTTAGAATTAAATAATGTAATTAACATATTTAAATCAAGGATTTTTCTTGAAACATTATGTATGAATTTCGTGAATAAAGAATTTATTGAATTAATATACGAATATTCCAAAAATTCTATAATGGATTCTATAGTTAAGTTAATTAAATATTGAAATTCAATAAATGAATTGATAAATTCAACGATTACTAAGACGGAAGAATTTATTTGTAAAGGACTTGAGAAATTTAATTATGAGAATTTTTGAGTATAATATTAAGTTAGCAGTGTATTGAGAAACACTGTAATGTAAATTAAATCCTTAATTGTCAAATTAGTCAAAAATGGAGCTACACGAGTAGCCGTAATGACAAAAAATGCTATGCAAACTCTGATAGTGACACTGTTAAAAACTATGTCATTACAGAGTTTAGATACTTAAAAAGTCACATTTAAATTTTTATTAAGTTTAAAATAAATTTTTAGACTTAATGCAATCAAAATCGATACGCCATTAAACTTTTATCGATACCAGTTCATACTGTAATTAACGTGTTATAGTATTTGAAAAATAGGAAAAGACCTATCAGGTAATAAAAATTTTCTGTCAGCTATGTTAGTTATTACTGACAGTATAAAATTTACCTGCTTAATGAAAATTTACAAAAAAAGTCTAATGTACCTTTGATTTGAACTACACATAATGATGGTTGTCCTTTTTGCAATCACTTTTATTGAACCCAATACTCCACCTACCCCAATTATGGTGCCAACTTTGGGGAATTTTCAAGCTTAGTTTAAGTCAAATTTGTCTTGTCTCCATTTGTTTCCACTGAGCAAGCAAGTTATAAAGAAAGAAAGAAAGAAAAAATCTTGCTTTGTCTTCACTTGTCTCCACTTATTCCACCAAGTGAGTTTATTTCTTGTTTCCTAGAAACAAAAGTTCTTCTTTTCTCCATTTCCACTGAAGCCTCCAAGGGAAGGAAAAAGCAAAAAAACAAAAAAAAAACAAAAACAAAAACAAAAAGAAAAATTCCACTACTATTACTCTTCCACCTCATGATGGTGTACTTGGCAATTGATTAAACCAAAACCAACACTCCACTCAACCTCACTTATGGCCCCACACTTAAGGGAAACAAAGCCTTGATTAAGCCTCATTAAGCCATTTAAGAGCTTAGTTAAGTATGAATTAAATGGTGTAATTAGATTAGGTAAAAGTCTATAAATAAGAGTCCAAATAAAAAGCCATATTTTTTTCACTTTCCTTCTCCATTTTCTCCCTCCACTATCGTGTATCCCCTTAGCTCTAGAAGATTTTTTTCCCTTCACTTTTCTTCTTCCACCACTGTACCTACCAATTGCCTTCAAGAAGAAAAATTTTGCTCTCAAAATCTCAAAAGAATTTCTACCATTTTCATACCATAAAATTAAGCCAAACAAGGAAGAAAGAGAAGAGCATACAGAAGATTTTAGAACATTGGGATTAAGGTAATATCTACACCTCTTCTTTCTTTCTATTTTCCTTAGCAAAGAAAAGAAAATATGTTGCTTAGATAGTATTTACGTGATGGCCAAAATATGTTAGATTTTTACATGAAAAATTTGTCATAGTGTTGATCCAAGAAGAAGAAAGAGCGGAACTAGAAGTTTTAAGAACATCCATCTAAAAGTTGTCATCAAGGATAAGTAATCTAAGGTTTTCCCTAAATTTCTCAAGGATAAATTTTATAAGTTTATGAGAGATTCGATGATTGAGTGAGGAAATATGTTGTAATAATTATTTATGTGTTAATTAGTTAAGTTTATGCTTGTATGTTATGTAAAAAGTTAGTATTTACATGTTAGGATTATGTTTATGCAAATTGTGGTTTGTAGGAAAATTTTCTACAAACTTTGAACGTGCAAACAGAGAACTTAGAATCGATTTTTAAAACTTTACCGAATACGGGACTTGTAGTTTTTGACGTTTTGAACAAAAAACCATGACTGCAAAAAAACACAGTTTTGACTCCAAATAGGCTTTTCGAGCATTTTTATTGGACTGCCTAAAAACTGTCCAAAAACTACCTAAAGACAACCCCAAAAACTGCCTAAATGTAGTTTGCAAAAAACTGCCAAATAGTTCCAGCAATGCTGGAACTGTTTTGCCATTTTTGAGCTGTTTCAGTTCCTAAATTTATATTTCACCAAACAAGAAAGTTTTAGATTTCAATGAGACGAACAAATTTTGTGAAGAAATTTTCTCCAAAATCTACCTCTAAAATACAATTATAGGCAATTTTCTAAAACAGTTCAAAAAACTACATTTTTGCGCAGAAAACTATTTGTAAGTTTTAGGTCGTTTTGAGGCTGAATCACAATTTTTGCCAAGCATAAAAGTTTTAATTTGCAACAAAATGAAGAAATTTTGTGAAATATTGCTTTTAAATTGGACTTCAAATTAGATATAGAAAAACAGTCAAAACTTTTAATTGGTAAAAATTTTAAAGTTTTAACCTGAAAGCAAATTTTACCAAAGAAAAATGGTAACCGGTACTTTAAAAACAAACAAGATAATTATTGAAACACACATTAAAAAAAATGAGTGACTTCTATGGAGGAAAAACTTCAAAAGAAAAACTACGTTTAATATACGATTTCACATAAATTTTCCAAAACTACTCTACCGGTACCAATTTTTATAAACAAAGATTGCGTGACTTTAAAATTTGATTTTTCACTAAACCAAGA